>CM033643.1:78876126-78973887 GCA_019512145.1 Engystomops pustulosus | reverse complement strand
CAAGAGTTAAGAAAATCTCATCAATAAGCTAATGACCCACTAAAATGAAGTATTTGTAAAGTGCATCTCATGTCACAGAAAATAAGCCCTTATATGTCCAAATTGCCAAAAAAATAAAGATTGTATAGCCCAGTGATGGCGAACCTATGGCACGGGTGCCAGAGGTGGCACTCAGAGCCCTCTCTATGGGCACCCCAGCACATATTTTGCCAGACAAGACTCAAGGCCTCTTGAAGTTCCAGGCAGCCCAGGACCCTAGAAGGAAGCTACAATGATAATCCAAAATTATTCTCCTTCTTTCTACTATATTGGTGTCCTCGGGTGCCTAGACAATTTAAACCTGTGACACAGCAGGGAGTAATAAGTTAGTGCTTAAATTGTCCCATTGGCACTTTGTGAAAAATATGTGGGTTTTGGTTGTAGTTTGGGCACTCAGTGTCTAAAAGGTTTGCCATCAATGGTATAGCCAATAAAAAGTGACAATGCATAATCTGCTCTGAATGGCGCAGCTTCCCTTCAATGCCCTAGCGTGTGCCCATACAGCAGGTTACCACCACATATGGGGGATTGTTATACGCGGGAGGGATTGGGTTTCAAATTTTGTGGAGCGTTTTGGTATTTTATCCACTGAGAATTTGTACATTTTTTTGAAAAACACATTAATTTAGCTAAAAAAATTTTATTTTCAAAATTGCATCCGATTTTGTTTTAACCCCTGTAAAACAATTAAAGTGTTAATAAACTTCATAAAAGTTGTTTCACGTACGTTGAGGGGTGAAGTTTCTATAATGGGGTAATTTATTGGCTTTTACTTTTATTTAGGTCTCTCAAAGTTATTTGAAACCAGAGCAGGTCCCTCAATAGCAGGATTTTGCATTTTTTAATGAAAATGTGAAGAATCGCACCTAACGTTCCAAGGCCCATAACATCCTACAAAAATAAGAGTATGCATAAAAAACCATGTCCACATAAAGAAGACATTTAGTGAATGTTAGTTATTAGGTTTTTTTGCGGTTATGACTATGTATGGAAAAAGTAGAACAATTTGAAGTTTGAAAATCAAGAACTTTTCCAAATTTTCACCAAATATCGGATTTTCTCATAAATAAATGCAAAAGAATTTGTACATTTTTTTGAAAAACACATTAATTTAGCTAAAAAAATTTTATTTTCAAAATTGCATCCGATTTTGTTTTAACCCCTGTAAAACAATTAAAGTGTTAATAAACTTCATAAAAGTTGTTTCACGTACGTTGAGGGGTGAAGTTTCTATAATGGGGTAATTTATTGGCTTTTACTTTTATTTAGGTCTCTCAAAGTTATTTGAAACCAGAGCAGGTCCCTCAATAGCAGGATTTTGCATTTTTTAATGAAAATGTGAAGAATCGCACCTAACGTTCCAAGGCCCATAACATCCTACAAAAATAAGAGTATGCATAAAAAACCATGTCCACATAAAGAAGACATTTAGTGAATGTTAGTTATTAGGTTTTTTTGCGGTTATGACTATGTATGGAAAAAGTAGAACAATTTGAAGTTTGAAAATCAAGAACTTTTCCAAATTTTCACCAAATATCGGATTTTCTCATAAATAAATGCAAAACATACCACCAAAATTTTTCAACTAACATGAAGTACAAAGTGTCACGAGAAAATTTTTTTAAAATCACTTGGATATGTTAAAGCGTTCCGAAGTTATAACCACTTGTAGTGACACAGGGCAGATTTGAAAAAATGGGCCGTGTCAGGAAGGTGAAAAGTGGCTTCAGCATTAAGGGGTTAAGGCTGCTCCTGCCAAAACACATCTGCCAGTCAGAGTTTAGCCACCACATACTATTTCCCCGATACACTTCACCTTCACCTGGGGTTGACAACAGACTGCAGACAGCTGGAATATACCAAATAAAGGGTGCGTTCACACGTTGCAGTTAAAACTGCATCACAATCAGCTTTGAGGTGGCTTTAGGTGCAGTTTTGTCAACGGGTGAAAGACATGAACTGAATGAGTGAATTTGATTTTGAAGGGGAAACCTGCTCCACAAATGTCATTCACCCATTCAGTTCATGTATTTCACCTGTTCAATTGACAAAACTGCACCTAAAACCACCTCAAAGCTGATTGCAATGCAGTTTTAACTGCAACGTGTGAACGCACCCAAAAGGAGAGACCAATAGCACAAATGACAATTAAGACAAACCGCATTAACACCACTTTGAAGCAATTTGTAATATTTAAGGGGGGCTGTGCAACCATGTGTCCCCCAGATAATTGCTGGAGGGCCCCTTTCAAATATCACTGTAATATCACCTAGGGACTCGCCCTGTCCCTAGTAATATAGCACAAGACGCCTTGCCTCCATGACGTTGGCGAAAGTGAAGAGGACTGAAGATGTTGCATGTTGATGATCCAGAGCCAAGGAAACCAGCTGCTTTGGAAAAAGGTAAGTTTATTGCAAGGTTTATTAATTTTTAACAAGAGGTAGACAGGGAATATTAAGTCCTGAACATTTCCAGACGCATGGAAGAGTCACACTGAGCTTGGCTCTTGGCATAACTAATGTCCAATAGGGGAACCTATTGTGTCCACACGAGGTGAACATACCAAAGCATAGATCATATAAAAAAGGATCATGTGAAAAAATCTTTATTAGTTAAACATACAAAACAATATCAATAAACAAAGCATAAAAATGTGCAACCACCAGGTATTGGTACGCGGACAAGAGAGACAACCCTCAGGGCTTTACAGAGACCAAATCCCTAAGTATTGTTAGTAGTGGCTTAGACCACACTCACTTGCAATGTGAAAAGTATCAACTGAAGCAACCCCTGCTTCATTGTATGAAGTGCAACAGTGTGGACAGCCTAAAACAAGCAAAGAATGCTTTCTTACCCATATTGTAGGTTGGATTGGTGTCTGTGCCCTGGGTGACTCCGGCCCCGCTCAAATGAGCCTTCGTCTGGGGGTGGTGTCATCCGGGTCACAGGTGGACATATGAGTGTTTGATCAGCCTATCAAATTGTGTTGTTAAGACACGTGATCACGGCAAACCACGTCAACGATATTCACGTCATTACAGGCGCATGCGTGGTGAATGATAATAACAGCCGGACCGCGCACAGGCGCATAAGTGTCATTAAATCATGTGATAGTGACGGCACTAGCTATCGCTCAGAGTTCCAGCCGTCATATGTGGGGAACAGAGTGTAAGGAATGAAAGGGGGCGGTTCTAACACCATCTTAGGCGGATTGCTTGTAGAGATCGTGCACACCATTTACATCATGTAGAACTGGTTGATATATTAATAAGTATATCCCTAACTAGGCTTTAAAACGTGAGAACATCAAGTATATTGCACGAAAGAATAAGTTTACATTAACAAAATTCTAGATCATCCTATAAAATCAGATGGTGGTAAAAAGGCAGGTCTTTTAATGCATGGTAAAACTCTGTGTGAATATGCCTTTTTACCACCAAGAGATAACATCCTATGTGACTCTTACCTGTGACTCCTTAGATCACTTGTTCTGTTACTGTGTAAAGCTGGCTACCGAATGTATTCGGCCTATGTGAACGTACCTATCTGTCTGTTTGATAGCATGGACTGAATGCAGTGGAAGAGCGTCCTTGCATCATACATATAAACGGTGTAAAGACTCCCTGGCACAACTGCAGCACCAACACTCAGTAACAGTTCTCACAGTGCTGGGCCAGCAAGCCCTTCTGTATAATGTAAGGGCTCTCGTCCACTGCACTGTGTTTCGTCTGTTGGAGCGGACCAGCACATGGCTCCATTCTCTACGGGCCAAACACATTCCTGTGCAGCTGTCCTAATGCTGAATATTCTACAGTATGGAAGTGGTCATTGTGGTCCTGACACTATCATGAATGGCAGGTTGGTGGACACCTGACATTCTTCCTTTTTTTTTCTATGCCAAGGCTAGTTGGTCAATGAATCTATGTGTTTATTTCAGTTTTGAAATATTTCTCCAAAATAATATACCGTAAGTATTGAGTTGATCTAACTTGTGGCTTGGGTTAGGGTTCATGTATGGTAGTTGGTTATATGTGTATGGTGATGTTGTGAAATTGGTTGTTTTTGCTCTTGATCATATTATATTTTTTGTGATGCCCTGTTAAATATCATTTATGGTTTATGTAGCCTATTAGGGGTTTTCCTTTTATTATTATTACATTTCAGAACTATAGTTTTCTTTTAATGTATTTTTGCAAACTCAAAACTCTTATACCCCCAAAATTATATAATATAATAATTAAATATCTTCCATTAGACATGTCTCTGCATGTATATGTACCTTTGCCTCCTCTGAGAGATTCAGCCTTCCCCTGTAGAGTGCAGCATGCAGAGAACATCTCTACACAACTTACTGTTTCTCATTGCTTCAGTCCATCCCAATGGCATCCTCCAGTGTGGTTTTTCTCTCTCTCAGTCCGTCTCGGTGACGTACACAGGGAGGTGTGTGTGTTGGGGAAGGGGAGTGGCAGGGGGGCAGTATTAATCATAATCTCCTGCTACAGGTCCTTCCTTTTTATCAGATCTTGGACATGTTAACAAAGATCCTACAGAGTGCACACAGCAGTATGATGAATGAATCTGTGAACATTCAGGGAATATTATTAAGGCAGTAAAAGCACATGGATAATTTATGTTAGAGTGGCCAACCCCTTTAAAAACCATGTTATGCAAGGATCTATGTATCTTTTACAGTTAATTGTATAAATACATTGTTTGTGGATTCAAATTAAAAGTAATTTGACATTTTCTAGAAATAGAATTCAATTTGTTTTATTGTGGATAGAGCATCTAGGAAACACAGAAGTACAATCACAGATAAGTATGAATATACACCGCCAGGGGGTACTCCACATGTAAGGTATTTTGCCTGAGTTTCATTACCCCCAAGATCATCTATGCAGAAAAGGAAGTGTCAGTCTTTCTGCACTTAAATGGAATTCAAGTCATAACATATTTCAACAATTTCCTCGTTAGAAAACCTAGATTTCACCCTAAAAACATTTCCATCCATGATAAATTGAGAGAAGTCAAATGTATTGCCCTCTCCAGGGCCGTCTCCAGGTGGACACACTGGCCCCCCTCCCCTGTGGACACGATAGAAAACGTACAATAACTATTGCATATATCAAAACATACAGCACTATTTTATTCTTTTGTACCATGCAGTCAGGAAACCTGCAGTCACTCTGCCCATCTGACATCCCAGTACTGCTTCCTAGATTTCTAGATAACCGGAAAATGATATCACAATTAAACTGGGACACCAGATACATGGAGTGGGCAGAGCAGACTGACTTCAGGAGGCGGGGTTACATGACTGTATCGTACAAAAGAATAAAAGATGATTTTTCATTTATGCTGTAACCTAGAAATATGCTAAACAGACCTCCAGGGGGCATACGCATTACAGAAAGAGAAAATGTTTGGTGAAAGGTTCCCTTTGAATTGATCATTTTACATTGATAACCTAAGTGCAGTTTAAGACCATGGGGGAGATTTATCATTACTTCTAGGCAAGTTTTCTGTTAAATAATCGCAGTTCAAGAATTTGCGATTACAATAGCGACTAAGCCACTTAACCCTAACACTCCGTTGCTTTATAAAACTTTGACTCCTTTCAGTAATGGAGTGCCTGTCCCTGCTTGTGAACCACATGCCGGATTTCTCTTATTTGAATGATACATTTGATATTTTACTATAAAGCAGTCACAATAAATTTTTCAAGTCCTGCAGTGGTATGTATGATTAGTGCAAATGAGAGAGACCACCTTAGGTAGTGTAAAAAGATGCCATCTGTTCTCTGTAATAGAAGGATGTGTCTGTCTTGACAGCTGTAGGATTCTGTACCATCAAACAAACAAGCATGTTATTTCCCATGATAAATGTCTGTGGCAGGTGTTTCTGCAGTATGTAATTAGCCTCCTATTATTTAATAGCATTCTTCATGGGGAATGTTTGTTCTACAAATAGCATAATTTGTCCGGCATGGATAAGAGAACATTAAGGATTGAGGCATATAAGTTTGGAGAGTTACATGACCCACAGGTCTATAGAGCCGGTTGCAGTGGCACCACCTCTATGAACTACATTGCCTGAGCTCTGTTGACAGAATTTTTTGATACATTTTAACAGCCTAATGTGTCCAACTGGCCTCCCTGAGGATCCTCTGGTAGCCCAAGTGTCATAGGTTGCAGTTGTATTTTGGCTTCACAGATAGTTTGTATATGTAGAAGCCACATCAGTGCCCTGTGTATACATGATGGTGCAGATTTATCTGAAGAGCCTCACTCTTTAGTCTGACAGTGATAAGTTTTACAATAGTCTTACAACCTGCACTAGATTTATGAAAGTGTCTGATGCTGGATGAATCTGGTTCAGTTTAAGACTGTCTAGTCTAACATTGCACCTCCTATTGATTAGTGCAAGAAAATATGAATATGTGTATATTTATTTTTATTGCTACTAGGGCTACACCCTATCCCGCAAAGGTCTGGAGCTTACTTCAGAGAGGTTTATGGAGAGTCTTTGGAGACATGCTGTGTTAGGATAGGGGTGTGGGTAAGGCTAAGTTCACACTTCTGTCGGCATATCCGTTCTTTATCTCCATAAAAAAAAAAAGCTGGACCATCACCTAAACACGCTCCCTTACGTGACCGCCCAAACTCTTAAAACGCTTAAGCGACTAGATGCTACTACCTGCTTATTTGACCACGATGGGCCGTTAGTCCCCATTACCGATAATCCAGACTTCCCCCCATGGAACCACTCCCAATTCCTAGCCCCCCTTAGATCTGGTACCACTCTGGTGTTCAAGGACCTGATACAGCAGTCCTCACTCCGCCCCTTTGCCAATATTGTTACCTCATCCAAGTGCTCACCACGCACAACATGGGACTACAAGCAGCTGCTCCACTTCTACACAAAAGGCACCTCAACCTCCATCGCCAACTGCAACCCTTCGAACATATGTGCACATCACCTACAGCTGCTCCTCACCCGATCTCAACACTCTATGGCCTCTTTCAAGACGAGTGGGCTAAAGTATGCCCCTCTTACGTAAACGCATGGGAAAGAGAACTGGGTAAAACTTTTACATTGGATGAGTGGTCAAAAGCTTATGAACTTTGTCATAAATTCTCTGTCTCAGGTAGGGCTCATGAGACTTACTTCAAAATCATGTCCAGATGGTACTGGATGCCATTAGTTACACTCCATCTACACCTCTTGTCCGGCTGAGTGCTGAAGATGCCGACAGAATGTAGGCAGCATGCTACATATATGATGGGAATGTAGCCCTTCTGGATTTGCGTCCAATGCTGGTCTCCAAAGCAAAAAGGTCACCAACAGGTTTTTTACTGATTGCGGCTTGTGCGCAGATCCCGAGACTATCCCGAGACCCCGGGTGCCAACTATGCCGGACTGGTTCACAGAGATCTTGTTCTTGCAGACAATGGAAGAGCTTTCGGCGGAATCACACCACTCAGGGGAAATCCACATTCTGACCTGGGGTCCCTGGAAGTACTTTATGCGCTCCTTAGCACCCCACCATCCCTCTCGCCATTTCCCCCTCTGCCCTTTGTTCCCACAGTTTGCATTTGCTTTTCTTTTTCTAACCAACTTTGATATGAAGATACAATTATCGGTTATATAAGCTTATTATGATAACTACAATACACAATTGTACCATTTTTGAAACTAGCTGATACATGTACTTGTAAATATCCAAGTATCCAGCATGCTACCGCTTGAATGTGATGTCATAATCTCTGCCTGTCATTTTTGTGTATTTTCAATAAAGCTTTTCAATTTGAAAAAAAGACTGATAAATATAGTTAGAAAAACTGTCAGTAACTGATGAAGAAGTATCTGTTTATTTAACTGATACCCTAATGTTTCTTGGTTAAAAAAAAATGACACTTGTGTTTCAGTATCAGTTTTTTTTGAAGAATCATTTTTTTTAAAATCGCACTTTACTTTCACTTTCAATACATCGATCTACAGCTTTTATAATCTGTCTGTCTATCCACCCCTCAAACAAATCTAGTTGCCATCTATATATATCTAATTTTTACTGGCCTAGCGATCTTGATTTTCTGTCTATCTATCTACCTATTGATCTCTCATTTCTATTTGCCTACCTATTTTTTTTCTATACCTTACATTATATATCCATCATCTCTTTTTCTATCGAAGGAATTAAATATTTCTGTCTTGATCTGTCTATTGTCTTCATCTAAAAAATTTTTTTAAAAACTGACACTGTCCCATTGACTTCATTGTAAAAACATGTTTGGCACAATCAGTTTTGGATCTTTTTTTTTTTTTTTAGACGTAAAAAAAAGTACTGCAAGCTCCAACTCATCCGTTTTTTTTGAGGTTTTTACTTTACTGATACTAGAGACGGAAATCACAACTGTAGTGTGAACCGAGGCAAAATTGTGACATCAGCTATTGTTTCTAGTGGTTGTAACAAATGTGTTTTCTACAGTGTTATATTCTTTTGTAATACTGTCTGTGATGTAAACGAGGCAACCACTATATAGAGATCCTCTAAACAATTAGCAAGTGGTCTTGCTATTATTAGGTCAAGTGACCAGAATAAAACTTGTATGTGTTAAAAGTTGTGTGTCTGCTGCATACATAATACAGCCAACACCCACATTGTATGAAGACGGCTTAGAGACTATATGTAAAGTAGTAAAATGTAACAAAAACAAGATAAGTTTATTATCACTTTACTTGTACTGCCACCAGCTCTATAGACATCTGTAGGGGTTAATCAGACCCAGTACAACTCTGATCAAACATCTGCCTTGACAGGGAGTCATTTTACCCTGTAACTGGGGCTCTTATTAGATGCCCCAGTTACAAGGGAAAACCATAAAGTTAAATAAATGCAAAAATGGGGAAATGCCCCCCAGGGGTCTTTTATGATGTAATGGGCATATCAAGTTAAAACACATATCACGTAGTAATAAATAATTAAAAATAAACATCAATATTTCCCAATGAAATAAATCCCCTGCTACACTATTAAAACCATCATAGTCGCCCGATTTGCCCCAGACTATACATATTATACATCAAAATGACCATACACTAGGGAATTATTTATAATGGTCACTTTGAGTTCATTTGAAAACTAAAAAAAACAAACTATACATTACAAGATAAATATTTTTCTCCAGGTTTTGTAAATGTAACCACCCAAAAAAAAAAAAAATTAAAAAAAGTCCTTTGACATTTTGTTTTTAATTTTAACTATCCCTGTGTGTCACACAAAAAACGCAGCAAAAGTTTTAAGGTATTGTTCGTTAAAGGCTTTTATGGACTGGTTAGAAAAGGGTTAAGGGCGGCTGCACACAAACATATTCAGCCAGTGGAAACAATCCCATATTTTGGTCTAATCCTATGAACTTTGCATGGGAGTCCTTACATTATATTTTATTACAGAATTGTGATGCGAGGACTCCCTGTCTGTCAGCCGAAGAGCAGTAATGCAAGAAAAATTGTAAGAACTGTTACCATCAGCAAGATGAGGGGCTGTGGGCGGCTGGCAGCATGTGATTGCTGCAGCTGAATAAACAGAGATAGTGAGAATTGCTGGAGGTAGGTGCAGAAATGGCACCTGAGGTGTAAAAGGTGAGTACTTTTCTTTTTTTAAAACCTTATGAACCCTCCCCTCTCTGTAGTTTCTCCTATGCTGGATCCATGCAGCTAAGATCTTAAAAAAGCTGCTTTACAAGGCACTGTTATCTGTTCTGATGTGGTTTTTGAGGTGCAGTTTGTTAATTAAACAGGTAATAGACATGAAGAGGTGAATTTCATTTTGAAAGGGAAACCTGCTCATCCTGTTTGGTTAATGTCTTTCACATGTTAAATTAACAAATCTGCACCTAAAACCACCTCAAAACTAATTGTGATGCAATTTAAACAGCAACATGTGAATGCAACCTGCATGTACTTATCAGCTCACCAAAAACCATTCAGATCACATTTTGCATATCGGTTGAGGAAGGCTTCACACAACCCTAGGCAACAGCCTTTATTGGCTTTCTTCATTAACCCCTCACTGTTGCATCTATTTTGTACCTTAATGAACAATTCGTTTGTCTGTTATTTTTGCCAACAGGTCTTACACACTATCATTTTTTTTATTTTTTTATAATGGCTTATTTTTTTGTTAGACACTTTGAAGATTTTAATATCACAATTTTGGGTTTTCACTTATGCTACTTCTGGGTTTTTTGAATTCCAATCATTTATTTATTGAAGCACTTTGCATGTTGTTTCTGTCATATACAGTGGGGAAAACAACAATTTGATATACAGCCAATTTTGCCAAGTTTTACCACCTACAAAGAATAGAGTTATGTGATATTTATTATAAAATTTGTATTTTATAGTGATCATATGATATGAAATATATTTTTTTAGATTGAGACAAATCAAAATGAGCATAGAGTATAGAGAAGACAGAGACGTAATCAAAAATGTGTCTGACACATCTGACTTTGTATGACATATCATGTACAAACAAGCAAAACCCTTGTATACCATTAGTGGGGGTTATATGGGACGGGGCAATAGAAACGAGTAATAAGGCGGGATAATAGAGGGGGCAGTGGGGAGAGACGGCATATGTTCTGTTATAACAATATGTTCTGTATTCAGAAGACCCACGGAAGTCCAGCCACTGGTACCAACGTTCAAAATATTGAGAAGTGGTGAGATGTAGCTCTGCAGTAAGCTCCCCCATCCTCTAGATGTGTTCAATTTCCAGGCTGACACAGTGGGAATTCTGGTTGTTTTCCAGAGCCTGGGGATCTCTGTCCTGGCAACAACTGAAGTGACAGAGCAAACAACGCAAGGGTTTCTGAATAGGGAATGGAAACAAGGAAAGCAAAACTATTGAAGGATCATTGTCTAATGAGACTCTTAGAAGCTTATGGACCGAGTTAAGGACCCCAGAATGCCTTGATATGGGGACAATACCGCCAAATATGCGTTGTGACGTCTCCAGCCTCTGAGCAACGCCAGCATCGCTCTGAGACCGTTGGAAACATGAAATGCAATTTGGAAGGTACTCTATACAAGTGGGCCAGTATTTTGTAATTGGTCTAGTGCACTTTACAGGAAATCGAACATTTATGACAGAACTAAAATCTAAGCCATGTGACAGCAGGGTAAGTTTTCCCTAATTCATGCTCCCAACTCCAGACAAATGACGGAAGAGCGGTAGAGTGAACAAGTTGCTGATAGTCCCAGGAAGATCTAGGTGAGGGTTGACGATTAGTAAGCAAGATAGTAAAGGGATTTATATCTGGTGCAGATAACACTGTTTTGAATGTCAAAGGAGGATCTTCCCTTGTCCTACCTAAAAATGACCCGCCCCTGCCTGGGAGAAATCTGGGTTACATGTAATGGGGACCGGAGGGCCGCAGAGGTAAAGAGTGATAGCCAACTAGACAGCTGTCTAAGCGTTACAAAAGTCTAGGACACAACCAACAATAGATCCGAGGGCCTGTAAGCGGCAGCAGTGAGACAAGGTAAGACTGTCAGCAGAATTAACTTCAGAGCTGCTTCCAGGGGCACGCAGCTTTTAGTTTTAGCCTGTTGCCACAGAGAATACGAGGTACGCTCTACAATCTGAGTGAGCCAACCCTCCTGGGATGAAAAGTATTTTATTACCTACCAACCAGCAAGATTTCTGGCTCTTGCAAACCTTTTAAGTTTTTTTTTAATTTTAGAAGCTCATTGGCACATTGTAGCAGATCATGTGCAAAGCGTCATATACTGCTATATTGCAGTATAGCAGTATATGGGAAGATCGATCAGACCCCCTATGGTTAAAGTATCCTAGGGGGTCTATAAAATAGTTAAAAAAAAACCCTTAAAAATTCAAATCACAATAAAAATGATGAAAATGTTAGGTGTCACTGTATCCCAAAAGTATAATCTATAAATATATATAAATTGGTAATTTCCTGCAATAAACCTTGTAATGGAAAATAGCGCCTAAATGTCCAAAATGCCCCTTTTTTGTCATTTTGCAACTCGTCAAATTTAAAATAAGTGATCGAAAGGTTGTACAGTGCCACACATGCAATGTTAATTTCATCACACCCTAATAAAACCTATATAAATTTGGTTTTCCTGTAATCACACTGACCCAAAGAATAAAGGGGAGGTCTTGTTTGGAGCACATATTGATTACCATAAAATCAAAGCCCACAAGAAAATGGCACAAAAGCATTATTAATTAAACACCATCACTAGGAAGTGCAATTTGTGATGGAGAAAAGAAGCCCTGATAAAATTCAGCATATAGAAAAATAAAAAAGTTATGATTTTTAAAGAAGGGGAGCAAGGAACAAAGTTGCATTGCAAAAAAAGGCATAGGTGAAAAGGTGTAAAGCCAGTTTTTTGGAGAAAAGTATGACAGAATTATCTTGGCCCTCATTCCTCCATTTCCCAGAATTCTGTGTGCTTCAGCATATAGTCTTGTCTGGTCTTAAAGAGAACCCGTCAGGCAAAATAACCCCCCTAAACTAAATATATTTTCATAAACTGCCAATAGAAAGCATTGTCTCTATCCCTTCATTGTCCCTGTAATCTTAAGCAATGAGGTCCTAAAGCTGTATGCAAATGACCTGTGAGATGTCCAATGATCCATTATCATATTCAGCTGTCCACCTTATTCATGAGTGGGAGGCACAGCCACACCCCCAGTGCTTGACTGACAGCCTGTATAATGATGTGAGGCTGTATAATGATGTGCTTCCTGGTGCTGGCGGCCACTGCAGCCTGTGTGTGTGTATAGGACAGCTCCAGGCACCAATGTTATAGCAGAACATGTCAGGTATTTGTGTAGCTGATGTCTGTGTCTCTCACATGTGTATTAGGAGGGAGAGCATGTCAGCAGATGCAGCACACACACCAGCAATGCTTTACTTTACATTACACACAGACATGAGCAGGGGGAGGAGAGGGGGAGGGGTAACAGTGGTGACATCACTGCCTCTGACCATGTGACCAGCCTCATTTACATAACAAAGAATAGATGATTTTATAATGATTAATGTATGAATTGACTAGATAAAGGCTGGGATGGGATCCTTGTGAGCTGCTCCAAAAGGTAGTGGTGACAGGACAAGTGACACAGACCTGATGACAGGGGTCCTTTAAACTTTAAAGTTTAAACTTTAAAGTTTAAAGAACACTCAATCCCTGGAACTGATGATACAAGGAGCTACAGAATCTACAAGCTGCTACCACCCTTCCCATTTATGTTTTCACTATCAATGCAAGTTGCCAATTCATTTAATTGTTTAATGATTTAAAGGGGTTATCCGAGTTTGAAAAATTTTTTATGGCCGGGCTGGGAAGGGCTAGTTGAACATAATAAACATGTACTTACCTCCTCCGGCGCCGCTGATGTGGTTGGACATTTAGTAACACTCTTGGAAATGGTTTTACAAGTATAATCCATTATTGCTATATTATTATTTAATGAATTATATTGCCCAATCCAGTGTCATCCCATCCTTGCTTTTGTCTTTATACACTGCAGGGGAACTCAGAACGCTGTTATAGGGGTGATTTTTCATATATTCATGAAAATTCACAATGCTCAAATTTTAAGGAACCCGTGGTGGCGGACGTATGATGTCAACATGTGTCAACTGTGCCACAGCTCAGGGAGTAGGCTAAAGAAGGCGCAGAGAGGAACAACCAAAGTATGTTTTTTTTATCTGGCTTTTGTGGGACATCTCCTTGGCTACTGGGAATTTGCGAGGGAGGAGGCGCAAGGGGCGCACACCAAAAAAACTTTTTTCCGAGTTAATCAATTGAAAGTTTTATTATAAAAATGATCAGAACAGGTAATCACAACGTGTTTCGGGGAACAAACTCCTGCTGGAGACTTGTCCCGGAGTGTGTGGGAGCCAGGTGACGAGCTGGCTAAATATCATTGGCACTCTATGTTTCAGCGGGTTCCCGCGATGTGTGGGTGTGGGCACTCGTTCAGAGGGAACCATAAACACGGCGTCTCATGCTGGCGTCATATGTGACGTGATACTTGAATGTATTAGGGAGCTAAAAAGGGGAGGGAATAAAGTAGATTGAGGAACTTGTAGGGATATGAAGAACTGAACAAATTAGTATATTACAAAGCATGAAAATGGATGAGTTCATAATTAAGGGAGGAGAGAAATTATATACTATTTATATACATGAGTGATTCTATTTGTAAGTGGGGAACAGCGTATATGCATAACAGTCTACTGGAATGTATCCGGGGGATAAAAGGGAATAAAGTAGATTAAGGAATTTATAGGGATATGGAGAACTGAACAAATTAGTATATTTGAAAGAATGAAAATGGATGAGTTCATAATGAAATTCAGATGAAGTTTGTATATGATATATGTATTTATATTTATTGCACAGAATGAAAAACAGGGGGGAGGGGCAGGGATAGAGGGGTTCAAATGACAGTGGGTATATTATGGTGGAGGTGTATTTGAATGATGAATTACAAGTTGTTCTCAAACATTTTATTTAGACCTGATGGATGGAGACAGTTCAGTTTGAAGATCCAATACATTTCCCTTTTGGCGCAATTGTTGGAATCGGTCATAGCATACCTCGGATACTGTTTCAACGGGTGTGACGGAAAAAAACAAAAAATCTTTTTTATGACAGAGGCAACGTTGTGCAAATCAACTCACGGTTCTTTATTGAACGGGTAACAGGCCTAACCGGTCAACAGCAGATTCTGGTACTGGAGTGGTCGTGGAGAGTGGTCCTCAGGAATAGTGCGACAGCCTGGTAGTAGATGCAGGCTTGGAGAATTTGAATGGAGCTGTGTCCAAACTGTGAAAGCTGCAGTACTAAAGGTGTACTAAACACTGTCTCTCTGTTCACTCTGTCCGTGTGCTAAGAGACCTGGTGATAAAGAGGCCTGTCCTTCCACTGCCCAGGGGTTTTATACTCCCCCTGGTCAGGTGGAAGTACCTCTCCAATCACACTCCAGTTTACAATACAGCCAACTCATTGGTTAATATCTTACACCCATTTAACTATTGCCTGTTCAGGCAGAATCTAGAGCTGCTATTACATGATGACCAGGTTCTAGAACCTTCACAGAGGGTTCATGACTCTCTCCGTCAGCTCCTAAACTGGAGAAGGCACTATTCACAACTACCAGCCTACCTATACATTGTCAGGGTTGTTGCATACCCCCTTGTTAATTGAAATAGCTGTGGATTGGGTACTTAAAAATGAGGATTGTACAGTTGGTACAGTTGCTACAGTTGGTAGTTTGCTGAAGGAAAGGTCCTGTCCTGTAATCCACGCCTTGAACAAGGCCTGAAAATTAGTTCGAAGACACATCACCTAGGTGGCATCATCATAAATGATACATCTGATGGTCCTACCCTAGTGTATGACGTCTAGGTGTCACTGTTTAAACACCCCCAGTCCCCTAAGGATCCGCAGTTTACAGAGGCCACAAAATTACGGATCTCCGATTTGAGTCGTAAGCCTGCGGTCAAAATTTGACAAAGTAAAAAGACAGTCCGACACAGTCTTGGTTACATAACCACAATGCCTAACAAAAAGAGGTTATATGAAAACTTTCATATAGTATTAATACTATAATTGTGCAAACATCAATAATTGCATTGGTTTTAACAGCCCAATGGGTACACAGTTTAAACGTTACATAAGGTTACTTGAAGCATGGCTACCTTGGGTAGCTAAATAGCAATGTCCATTTCCTAGAAAGAATAGGCATAAAATGCATAACATAATGGGGCAGATTGACTTACCTGGTCCTGTCGCGACCCCCACTGTGCATTGTCCGAGGAGGATTCGGGTCTGCCGCAATTCACTAAGGTCATGCGTCCAATTTCCTTCATGTGCTGCTTCCCCGCTGAGATCCGCCGGAGTTCACCTTCTTATTGGTGCATGTAAGTGCTTGATCTTGCGACACAATTTCGTTCTTAAATTCTGCGTTTTGTCCGAATCCGTCAGGTCGTCTGTCGGCACCCCCCCCCCCAATTTCTGTCGCATGCAAGCTGGCGCCGATCATGGGCGCCAAAAACCTGGGGCAATTCGACGCAAAAAGGAAATATTCGGGAAACCCCACAGAATTACGGTCCGCAAACCCTTAGTAAATGAGCCCCAATGTCCATTTCCTAAAAAGGAAAGCATTAAGTGCAATAAAAAGTAACCAACTAAAAGTCTCTCAGAGAGCTCTTGCAGAGTGAGTCCATTCTCTGGGCATAGTCCTTGATGCAGGAAAAACTGTAGCAAACAACAAAGGGTCTCATCTTCAGATGAGAGATACAGTCCTTCGGTGAGGTAGCTCTGTGTAAGCAGAGATGGGTGCTATCATAGCACAACTGGGGAAAAGTTTATTAAATAAATAAGGGAGAGTCCTAGGAAAGTTTCTGGCTCTTAGACAAGGGTTAATGGGTAAAGCCCAACTGGGATAAAAAGCAGCAATAAAATTTGTACAATGCAGCAGAGTTCCTGATTATGGGCTTCAACCCATCAGGGGATTACTCACTGTCTGATTCCAGAAAGCAGTGGGGATCCGTGTCCAGTTCTGGATTCAGTGGCGAGTCTGTAGCTGACTGGGGACACCCATGGGCAGTACCAGTATCTGCAAGTTCCTCTGCATCCCCACTGGTTTCCTGATATTCAGGGGTAGGACCGCCGGCCTCTGGGGTATTGGCTTCTCCAGCCGTTTGTTTGGCAAGGCCTGAGACCATAGCCAAGTCTATGAACAAGCAAATGGGAGCCTGCGGCAGCGCTGCAGCTCCCTCCTCCTCCAAGTTTTCTGGGGCCGGGTCATCACCCCACTGGTAGACAGCTGCCAGATAAGGATCTTTTGTTGGAGCCCCTGGATGGGGCTCATCCACCAGCCCATCTCCCGCCTTGGAAGACCCCTGGGATCCGTTCACACTTGTGGCTGGAGAGACGGCCGGGGTACTCCCCTGGACCAGGCCTAGTCCATGGATGGCGATAGGACCGTCACTGACAATCACAGTGGACGGAGCACTCACATGGGTCGCCGCCTAGGTATTTGCAGCCCGGGAAGAAATGGGAGGCTCTGACCAGAAGTCCTCTGGAGGATGGCTGTGATAAAGGTGCTCTTTAGGATCCGGAATCCGGATGACCCCAGCAGCCCAAGGCACTCGTGGCTCTCCTGCAGGTTAAACTCAATCCACTCTCCGGGCTTAAGGTTGTGCAGTCGTTCAGGCAGGTTGGGTCACTTAACTTCAGTGAAGAACCCATATCCCTTCCTGATATCGAAGGCCCGTACCTGTCCGGTCCCGCTGCACCTAGGCACCTTGCGCTGGGCCTCTCATTCTAGCCGACACTATCCGGTACCACTGCGACCAGCCATAAAGCCCGGGGCCTCCCTTTCTAGCCGACACTGATCCGCCATGGCATCCTGCTGGTTACGTCGAAGATTCTCACAACAATCACTAGGCTTTTGGAGGCACTGGGTGGGGCTGCTAGACCGCAGGCTTGGGCCCTACAGGCACAGGAGCAGGAGCTTCCATCGGTAGGTCAGCAGTTGGGACTTGCTGCAGGTTGACTGGAGGCTCGGACACTTTAGGGGTGGCTACCGATTCTGGAGCAGGAGGAAGAGCCACCTCCACAATGTAATCCAAGTAAAAAAGAGTATACGTGGCACATCCTATAAAACTTCAAAACTTTATTCTTCTTACATTAAAAAAAAAGTCACACCATGACTAAGGCTTGAGAGCAAGCTGAAACACGTAGGTGGATTACCTACATGTCACTTTTCCTGCACTTTTTTTTATGTAAGAAGAATAAAGTTTTGAAGTTTTATAGGATGTGCCACGTATACTCTTTTTTACTTGGATTACTTTTGGACAAACAAGCCAGCAACACGTGGGCACTCCAAACAAGCCTCCGTTGTCCTCAAAGCAAGTTTCTGGATATAAGGGTACGTGAGATATTTTTGTACCAGGCTGCCTGGCACATGCTCTGGGCCAGCAGTAGTACAGGAGGCACTCAGTTACCTTTGCTGTGTGAACTCAGTCTTAGCCTTCAGCTTTCCAGGTAGTGCCTCACCTACTGCTTCTGGCCTGCAGTCTAAATCAGGCTCTAACGAGTCCTGTGAACCACACCTGTGGGCTATACAGAAACCCAGGACCAAAACCCGGATGAAGTAGGAGTCCCACTACCAGCCTACCCCTATTCCATAGTAAGCAGCCCCAGTACGGACATTACAAAGATGTCTATGCTAGCTAGGCCAACATAGACCAAACTGACTACTCTTGCTTACCACATGTCTGCATTAATCCTCGGGTTACTGCAGATAAATCCACGGCTTTTAGCATGTACCTTTTTATCTGGCTGTAGGACAGATAGCGGTTCTCCCAAATGACACCACTCACTTACCCTCCCCCTCAGTTCAGACCCACTGGGATGAAGTCCTGACATTAAGCAATGCGTCAGGGACAAGGCAGCCACATTCCTCTGTTCTTTCCTCGCTCTGTGCTCTACCGTGAAACAGAAATTTTGGAGGGACAGGAACCACCTAGTGACCCTCGCATCCTTCTCCTTAGTTCTACTCATTCAAAGTTTGGTATAAACAGCGCACCCGTGTGCTTACCCGTGCCCCTATGCCCCCGCTGGGGCATCGCGACACCCGTGCGCCAGCACAACTAGATTTAAAGGGCCAGCGTGCTGGTAATTGGCGCTGTGTTAATTGGTGCTGCCCATTTTCAGAAAAAGGATATAACCTGCCTCTTCCTGCACACCCTGCCAGATCTTCATGCCTTGTGCCCTAGAGAAAGCTTTGTCTGATATCCTGCTCTGTTATTGTGATTTCCAGTTGTGACCCCAGTTCCGTTCACGACTACGCTCCTCCACTGCCTGCCTTGACCTATTTCTATGTCCCCGACTCTCATACCGTGCTGCCCTTCCTGACCTCCTGCCTGTCCCCACTACGAGATTGCCTGCCGTTCCTGTACCTCGACCTTGGCTGCCACCACAGACAAGTCACGGCCGTGGAATGACCTTGTGATACCACTCCGCAGCAAGACCATCCTATTTTGTGGCGGGCTCTGATGAAGACGGGGTTCCACTTAGACTCTGGTCCCAGGTGTTGGCTTGTGTCATCTTCCGCAGTGGTTCAGAGGATCCACTACCTTCGATCCTGACAGTAAGATCCGGGCATTGATTCCACCGAGATACCGCTACCTATTTGGTCCGATCTCACCACCATCTTGGTCCATCAGTCCTGGCAGATTGCCGCGCAAGGTGAACAGCTAGGATGGATCACCACCATGAAGCAGCAATTGATGGCAACTCAGCCACAGCACCAAGCTCCTGCGGCTCCTCCTCCGTTAGCCCCCTTGCTGCTGAACCTAGGCTACGACAATCTATGCCTGATAAGTATTATGGGGACCCCAAGCTATGCAGGGGCTTTATTACCTAGGGCTCACTGCACATTGAACTCATGCCATCTCAGTTTGTCACAGAGCGATCCAAGGTGGCATTTATCACCAGCCTCCTGTCCGGGAAGGCCCTCATCTGGGCTACCCCTCTTCGGAATGTGGTCACACGGCATTCCTGGGTAATTCTGGTCCATTTTGAAATAACCTGCAAGGGCCTCCTCTGCTGAGACTGCGGTGCTGAATCTGTGCCAGGGGAACTTGTCTGTGGGAGATAATGCTGTCCAGTTCCGTACCCTGGCCTCAGGACTCTTCTCTCATGTTAGGGACGCTTTGGCCGCTCGTCACCTGACGTCTACTCTGAGTGGTCTCATCACCCTAGCCACACAGATTGATGTGTGGTTTATGGAGCGTGCCGAAGAGTTACGCCACGAGCAAACCCTAGTCCGTCCATGACGTCTAACTCCCCTGGCTCCTGCATTCCAAAGGCTGCTCCAGCCTCCGGCCGTACCATCTGCAGAGAAGCCTATGCAGGTGGACAGAGCCAGACTCTCCTACCAGGAGCGTTTCAGAAGACCTCAGGGAAACCTCTGCCTGTATTGTGCCAGTCACTTCATTGGGTCTTGTCCTGTCCGTCCCCAATGTCCGGGAAATGCCAGCACCTAGGGTTCTTGGGAGAAGCGTCCCTAGGTGTAAGCAAAGTTTCTCCATGCCTGACTATTCCTGTGCTTCTCAGTATTGGCACCTACACCCATATCCAGGTCCATGCTTTCTTGGACTCCGGTTCTACAGGGAACTTTGTGGATGTCGCTTTGGTCTCCCGGAATCACATCCCTGTGGTCCTTCTCGAGAAGCCTCTGGTCATCTCATCGGTCAGTGGAAAAATCCTCTCCAATCCGGTCCGGTGCCACACTGAGCCAATTCTCCTGCAGGTTGGTGTTTTGCATAAGGAGAGACTGTCCTTCCACGTGCTGCCACGATTTACCTCGTCTCTCCTGCTGGGTCTTCCGTGGCTGCATCTCCATGCACCTGTCTTTAACTAGATGACTGGGGAAATTCTTCGTTGGAGTCCAGAGTATCAGTCCCGCTGCTTGGTGGCGTCTTTACCAGTACCAGTCTTGGTACTTGGACTTTGCTAATGCCAAATCGTCCCTACGACTGCCCTATAGAGCTGATGCCAGGTACCTCTCCTGCCTGGGGTCGGGAGTACCCTCTCTCCTTACCCGAGACCGCTGCCATGCCAGAGTATGTTAAGAAGAACCTGCAGATATGGTTTATACATAGGTCCTCCTCTCCAGAAAGTGCAGGGTTCTTTTTCGTGAGCAATCACGTTGATCCAGCTTCAATCCACCAAAGTCAGGCGTTGTTTTCAGATAAAAGCTTTCTTTATTGAAGTCATATAAAAATTATTGGACATAGCATTGTGTAATTTCCAGCGCGTTTCAGGCGGCAGTTGCGCCCTTAATCATGGATAACATAGAATGGTAACATTAAACATTTTATAGTGAATATGGGACAAAGGTGAGGGTTAGATCACATCTTCGAGGGGCGTGTGTCACAATTAGACGGCCGGATACAACGTTGCACTCAGCATGGGAACCACGTGATCCAACACAGGCATAGTTGCATTGTAGTCAAGGTAATCCGATCACATGATCATACACGGAAGTGACGGCAAGATGTTGAAGATCGCTTGCGGTAAGTAATCAATTGTTACGGAGCTGACGCGTTCGTGTTGATCGTGTCCTTGATTGAAAAAAGACATACAAGTTCCATTTGTGAAAGATAAAATCACAGTAAGGTATGTTAAAAACGATGTTATTGATATTAAATACGGCATATATGGAAAAATGGAAAAAAATGCCACAGGAACAAAGGACAAGGCAGAAAAAGAGAAAGACACACAAGAAAAAAGGGGGGGGGGGGGAGAACCAAGTAAAAACCTCAAAAGATGGCAACATGGGCAAGACTCCTTACATTAATAGACTATTGGTAATGCAATATTAACTCATTTCTGATGTTCATGCCTCTGGGAGCCATGGTATCTAATTGCATGATCCAATAGGCTTCCCTATCTAAAAGAAGTATTTTAATGTCTCCGCCCCTTCTAGTTGTTTGAACTTTTTCAATGATAAAAGCCGAAAAATTATTGGTTGATTTATCATGTTGGTTCCGAAAATGGGCAGATGCCCCACTAATGTTTCTGCATTCATTGCCATTAACATCATTTACATGTTGCAGTATCCTTGTTTTAAATTTTCGTGTTGTGCAACCCACGTACATAATGTTACATGAGGTGCACCTAATCACATATACGACGTGAAAGCTGTTACATGTAAGATGTTGTTTAATTTTGAATGTCTTGTCCCCTGCGGTGTTGCAAAAGGATTTGACAGGTACAATAAAATTGCAAGTGCGACATTGTCTTGACCCACACCTGAAAAATCCACAATTATGTAACCATCCCTGGTGTGATGTGTCATTCTTCAAAGGTGAGGGAGACAAAATATTGCCGAGTGTGCGCCCTCTTCTAGCCACCACCCTGCAACCATTGGCAAGAATACCTTCAAATAATAAAGGAAGGTATTTGACAATAATTAGTTTAATTTTATGAAATTGAGAACTGTACTGTAAGGAAAGTACTGGGGTTGTCTTCCCCACTATGAATGGGCTTTGATTTTTTATATAGTAGTGAGCTGCGATCTTTTTTGCTGGTTATATTGAACGCCCTGTCTAGTGTCCATTGTGGATAACCTCTTTGTGACAATCTGTAGGAAATATCTTTGGCTTCCTTCTGGAAATCCAAATCCGAACTGCAGTCTTTTTCGTGACCAAGAAGGATGGCTCCCTGCGCCTTCCACCCACCATGCGCATCCCAAACTCCTTCCATGTCTCCCTGCTCAAGCCTGTCATCCTGAAACACTTCTCCTGGCAAGTACCCCCAGCTCCTGTGGCTGACTTCTCCGAAATCTGAGGTAAAGGAGATCCTTAATATAAAGGCGGTGAGGGGAAAGCGGTTCTTCTTGGATTACTGGAAGGGGTTCGGGCTGGAGGAGAGATCTTGGGAGCCCGAGGACAATATCCTGGACCATAATCTCCTGTAGAGATTCCTATAGCCCAAGAAGAGCGGGAGGCCGAAGGCGTTGTACTGTCACAGGTGGTCTCACGACCCATATTGCAGGTCGCGGGTTCACCCGTGCCCCTCTGCCCCTGCTGGTACTTCACCCTCAACTCCTAGGGCTCATGCTTGCCGGCTTCACTAGATTTAAAGGGCCAGGGCTGAGTGCTGCAACCTACCACTCCTTATATACGTCCCCCATATGTTCTTGTGAATGTAGCCTTAATATGTATGTACTTTTGTTTATGTGTTGTATTTTCTGTAAGTATGCTTGGTTCTGGTGCTGTATTGGTTAGGACGCTGTATTTATGATGCTTTGGCGCTGTATTTAACTTGGTTCTGGTGTTGTATGTGTTCTTCCTTCTGGATCTATGCAGTTAACGCAACATTTTTATACATATGGTTTGTATATGTCTTTATATGAGTTAACACATAAAAAAAAAATATTAAAATAGTAATTTAATATAAATTGCATTTAAAATATTTGAAATGTTAGGTAGGTATTTTGTTTGCACCTTGCTCCAGGAAGGACTTCTCACTCCCAAAGTAGAGATCATGTTGTTAAAAATTTGAATCCCACCCCTGGATATGATGGATCACTTATGGTGTCTTCACAACATGTAAGTCTGAACATCCAAGAACTTCTTTAGTTAAATAAATGTGATAAATATGCCACTTATTCCCTGATCTTTAGTTTACATGGCAAGTTAATATTTACACTGCCCATCTTTCTCCACTAGAAGGCAGCATTGTTCTATTTAGACAGTTACTTCTAACTTGAGTGCATTGATCTCTGCATTTCAAATGCATTTGTCTGTTATTTGGAAAAAATATATATCATTTTTGTTATAATTTGCAACATGTTTTTTGGATCAAAACATAGTAAAATATTCCATTTTGTTGCATTTTATGATAAAGTGTACCTCACTATTGTACAAACTATTAATAATCTAATAGTCCATTGTGTGCACATAATAAAACAACTTCTGGACATTATATGACTTGAGTGAATCCTGCCAGAGGGGGCTGATGTAGGTTGATGTCCTCTAAGCAACTCTGCACATAACTTAAAATGATCCACCAGTGAGTCTCTGTCTATTTTGCTTGCAAGACAAAATGTGGCAGTATATTGGATTGAAAGGACATAAGAAAGAAAACATAAGATTCAAAGTAAATTAAATGGGTTGTACTCTGGTAAACCCCTCCCCCATAGCCCTTCTATCTCATTAGCATAATTCTAAAAGTTTATTGTAGCCCCCTGGTATATCAAGCTTGATTTTTATGGTAGATGTCCCTTAAAGTATGTTCACATGAGACAAAATCTATAATCAAATATCTGAATGGTTACTAAATTATACATATAATTTGCATAAACAAACAGTATAAACAGAGCACATTGCCTTTCAATTAAAGGGGTTGTTCACTTTCAGCAAATAATTGGTATTGTTTGTGTAACGAAAAGTTATACCATTTTCCACTTTACTTTCTGTATCACTTTTACTTTACGCACGTTTCGCACTGATGCTTCATCAGGAGGTACCTGACGAAGCATCAGTGCGAAACGCGCGTCGGGGTGTATCTTCTGGCCTCCCCTCTGACTGCCTCTTTGCCTACCTTCACCATGCCTTTGGGTAAGTGTGACCTGCACTAATGACAGTTATTTATACCGGACGGTACCTCCGTTTTTTTACAGTTACCTAGGTGCATTTGGGTCTATCTTCCCTTAACCGGTCCTATTTTTTGACGAAGTATTTATTTGAATAAACACATTGTTTTTTGGCAGATTTTGTGGCACTTGGAAGAGGGGGGTCATAGGCACTCTGTGGTGGTCCCACATTCCATCTGGGACACCTTGTTTCCCCTTATGATCAGACTTCTAGATACATTTATTGGAAGTTGCTTACTTGTATTATTTTTGGTATGTTAATAAAGTACATTCATTATTCTTAAAGCTCTTTGTTTTTGGTTTTGTTGGTTCTTTAATTTTGAGGGCGGTATGAGACTGCATATGTGGGCTTTTTTTGTTTTCTACCCTTAGTAAATGACCCCCAGAATCTTTCCATAGCAGGACAGCAAACAGAGAGCTAGAAAACCATGAGCAATTGATGCAGAAATTATATTGGAAAATTATAGAACTTTTTATTACACAAACCATATCAATTATTTGCTATCCCTTTAATCAAAACGCAACATGAAAGACAACATGCTCTGTTATTACACTTTTTTGTTCATTTATACTGTTTGTTTATGTAAAGCATTTGTATAATTTAGTAACCGTTCAGATATTTGATTAAGAATTTTGGCTCCTGTGAACATACTATAAACGAAACCTATCATCAAAATCCAGTATGATAAACCCTGGGCAAAATCAACTTTTAGAATTATGCTAATGAGACAGAAGGACTGTGTGTGTGTGTGAGTTACCACAGTCTCTCCATTCTGCAGCTTCACATGCTGTTGCACTTACAAATTACAGCAGACAGATGGAGGGGGAAGTGCTTAGGGAGCAGAGGGTAGGGTGAGACAGTTAAACAGCCTGTGAAGCTACAGCAATAATGGGCTCTTTAGCATAATTTTAAGATGTGTTAGAAGGAAGGAGGCCATGGATAATAAATGTAAGAAAACTACCACAGTCATAGTGCCTGGATCTAGGCGTAAGTGGTCCCTGGTTAATAATGATTGATTTTGATGGTAGATTGTTTTTAACCTGATAAAGGTTAATAAAATGACATTGATTAGTGTACATTAGTGAGAACATAGCTATGAGTGTAAATACTAAGACCATCATTGTCACAGCTCACTAAAAGGGATTGTCTATACTCTCACTTTTAATTGTCTATATGGACACTCTGTCTGCTTTCTACAACCATGCATTTGTATTATCGGTTGGGAGTTATCATGCAATATTTAGAGTGCTTCCTGAACTTAACAAATGTATTTACACAGTGGCAATGTCTGTCAGGATATTTATAAGACTAAGCAAATTCTAGCATGGGTACCTGCTAATTCATACTCTGCTTCTGAAAGAACAAGATAAAGGAGTCCTATACTGCCCTATCTTGCAATTTTACAGTTCACATGTGCGTAAATAACAGATATTATTTCAAATATAAAGGCAGTCCTCGATGTAAGGACAGCCCACTTACAGGTAACCCCTAGTTACAAATGGAGCACTGTACCAGGTTGTAATGATCAACTGTAATCTGTCTGCAATCAAGCTTTATTGTAACCCATGTTGCAATGTCAACCCAAAATGTATAAAATCTAATTATCACAATGAATAATTTGGCTGGAGTTACCTTTACTAAATATACCCGTTCCCACGAAGACAATGTACTTAAATATGCTTAGGAAAACAAAATAACACTTTCTCTAATGCACTGTTATGAACAAAAATAAAGCATTTCACAGCTATAATTCCAATCTGTCTCTATCAGTCCTGGTGTATACAATTTGGTTATCCCTGGATCCGACCATAAATCTTCTGACTATGGTTGGACAATTCCCCTAAGCTTATCTTTCATTGCAGGAGAAGGGGGAGGAGTAGGAGGCAGACAGCATAGTACAGACACAGGCACTTCCTGGTTCAGCCCTGCCTCTAGCAGCATGGAGAGAACACAGTAGCTGCTGCTCTACAAACAAGATAAGCTCTGGATCATAGGGGAGGGGGTGACATAGCAGTGCTGACTGTGTTTCATTGATTAGGTGAGGCAGCAGAAGCTGAGTGTGTTATTGGGGGTCATTTACTAAGGGTCCCATTCGCGCATTTGCGTTGGGTTTCCCGTATTTTTCCGATTTTGGCGCACGCAATCAGATTGTGGTGCATTGGTGCTGGCTTTCACACGGCGGAAATCGGGGGGCGTGGCCGTCGGAAAACCCAACGGATTTGGCAAAACTGCGGAATTAAAAAAAAAAATGTGTCGCTTGACACATGCTTACCTGCACCAGGAATAGGATAGTGAACTCCGGCAAACTCCGGCGGACTTCAGCACAGCAGCGACACCTGGTGGACATCGGGCGCACTACCTTAGTGAATCGCCGGAAGACCTGAATCCTCGACAGGGTACGCGCCGCTGGATCGTGACTGGACCGCGTAAGTAAATCTGCCCCATTGTGTCTTATATCCATCTCATGACTCTGAACTCTTTTTTTTCTATTTGTCAGATACTAGTAGACTGTTCAGAAGTTAAATTAAAGTGTAAATAAAGCCTGTACCTTGATAATTCAAGCACATTGTCAGCCCACAGTATTTCATAGCCTAGAGGAATCAAGTGTCCCATCAGATTCCCCACTCACACTCTGGAATTTTACAATGACAATCACTGAGAGAAAGGGAGTAAAAAATTATCTTTATTGTGTAAACATGACTAGGGGATTAAAATTTGACAACTTCCTTTCATGGGCCAACCCCTTTTAGAACAAAATTATAGAATCTATCTTGTACATAACTCGGGAACTACCTGTACTACATATCATTCCCATTCTTTACATCTCAAAACTGCCTCCATCTATTTTTATACACCACATACCAAGGGTATATATCATTCAGATTTGAAAAGTTATGAGGATTCAATTACTATAAAGTATTAAAAAGGATATATCCACTCTCATCTTTATAAATCTCTTTATTTTCCTGCTGCTCTTTCCCATTTGCATATTTCACAGAAATATGCAAATGATGCTAAAATGCTTTGGAAGGGAGTGGGATTTAGCTGACTACCTTAGTCAAAACAACGCCCCTTTCTACTATTCCACGACCAAGCTCCATCTCCCATGCCTTCTCCTTCAGCTATATGAGTGGGATGTGGAGCCAGATCAGGGTGACGGTTTCCCTTTAAATAGATTTGCATGTGCAAATTTACTTAAAGTAGTCACATGGGTGGGGGAAGGCAACTATACAGAATAAATAATCCCTTATTATGTTATAATAATAATCCCTTATTCAGCAATGCTGAAAATGATAATGATCTTAAATGAATTAATGTTTATTATTAGAAGTCTCAATAAAGACTATCACTACTTTTGGAAAATGAAGCTTAATAATTGCATTTATCATTCCTCTGCTGATAAACACAATTTACTGGGTCGCCATGACATAAGGTAAAAGTTTGTGTTAATTTTAGCTGCTGTGGTTCTATAACATGCAGAAACATTTTGTTCCACAACATCTCAAGATTTAAAGGTCAAACACTTATACCTCAGGCTGGTATTACCTGAAGGAAGCATACTTTAAGTAGTACACAAGATAAAGGATGGTCAGTCTATACCCTATTGATGAGACTTGACATTGGCATAGAAATAAATTTCTGCTGATTACTTTTATTTTTCATTTTTTTATCTACACTTTATTATACTTATAAATGAAATGTATCCTTACTTTTTATGTCACAATATGAACTTATTGAGATGTCTCATAGTCCTAGTTTCAATAAATCTCTTCAATCTATCTTGTTTTTCTGTAGCATTCCAAAATCTCCATAGAAATCTCTGCTTCTCCTTGTCCAAACAGTGAATGCCCAGAGGGCCCCAGCTGGGGTCCACATCTAAATACAAGTAAAAAAAAATCTCAGTAGCAGCTAAAGAGCACTAAGGTCTAATGACTGATATAGATATAGTGTTTAATAGTTTTGTAGAATTATAGCCTCAATAACAGCGTGGTGCGCATGGGTTTTAAATAAAAAATGATAGAAACAATTACAAACCACATGAATCTCAATCTACAACCAGCAGTTATCTGTGCTTTTCTTTGTTTAATGCTGTAAACGAAGAATGTTGTAGCCTCCCATGGAGCCTTGTGCCAGTGGATATATTTTACATGTATAAAGCAAAGTATCATTGCGTTCTATTACAAATCTCTGGCAAAAGTGTTAGGCTGCATTCAATCGTTCCGTTCACGATGCATTTTCAAACGCATCACAACAGCTGAGACAAGGAGATTTGACTAATTACATTGTTGTCAAAATTGCGTTTAAAAAATGCATGTGTTAACACAATGTTAACACATGCATTTAAATTGTGTTATTGCATGTATTTGTTATTGTTTGATAGTGTGTGTTATAATTTGTTAACTAATACATTTTGTAAACGCAGTGTTGACAGCAAGATGATTAGGCAAATCTCCTCGTCTCAGCTGTTGTCATGCATTTGAAAAAGCATGCGTTAACGCACACTAAATGCAACATGTAGATGCAGCGTAACATCAATGCTCTATAGTGCCATTTAATAATCTTTTATATTATTAGAACATATCGGAGCGAAGTTTACTTGTTTTAAAGGAAAATGAAGTAATGGCCAGTAGAGCAGTGATGGCAAACCTTTAGAGGGCCGAGTGCCCAAACTACAACAAAGGACCCGCTATTTATCGCCAAGTGCCAGCAAGAAATTGTATTTGTGATTTATACTCCCTTCTCTGTCACAGTTTTCATGATACCAGCACTTGAGGACACACATAAGCGAAAATAGTCCAGGTAGTACTGTCACTTTAAAATAGTCTGTGCACAGCAAGCCTGGGCGTCTGGGATTGCAGGAAGATACTGGAGTCCTCTATGGTGAGTGCCCACAGAAGGGCTCTGAGTGCCAACCTCTGGCACCAGTGCATAGGTTAGCCATCACTGCCCTAAGATTACTCAATTGCTCAGTTAAAGAATAATATATCAGGTCTTAATACTATGACTGTAATTTATGATAATTTGATGCTTTAAACTTCCCACAAATGGCATTACATCCCCACTGATGTGCCTCCAAGAAACTTTCATGCTTTCGGGAAAAAACTCAAAATGACGTACTGCATGTGCAGTTTTATCAATGTTTTACAACTGCAATGTGCTTTATGGTTATCAGGAATTATTGTCTATGGAGCCAAATGCTATAATCGTATAATAGTAATCAAAAGTATACTGTATATACGGAGTATAAGACGACCCAAGTATAAGCCGCGGTACCTACTTTAACACAAAAAAATGGGAAAACCTATTGACTTGGTATAAACCTAGGGTGGGAAATGATGTCCCAACCCAAATATAGCTGGCCAGCACCCTGCCCCCCAGGATATAGCCAACCAGCCCATGAAACCCCAGTATATAGCCAGCCCCTGTCCCCCAGTATATAGCCTGCTAGCCCCCGGCCCCCAGTATATAGTTTCAGCCCCTGCCCTTAATATACAACCAGCCTTGCCCCCCAGTATGCTGCCTGCCAGCCTCTACCCCCAGATATAACCTGCCAGCCCCTGCCCCCAGTATATAGCCTGCCAGCCCATCCCCCAGTATATAGCTGGCCAGCCCTGACCAAGTATGCCAAGCTTATAAAAAAAATTAACACTGTATCCCCTTTCTGATGCTCACGCAGTCTCTTCTTGTTCAGGTGCTCTTTCTTCATGTCCTCTGGGTCCTCTTCGGGTCCCCCCAGCACCTCTTTGGGTTCACTGCGCATGGTCAGCATACACAAGACGTCAGCTGCTTGCCGATGTCATGTTTGTGCACCACACGGCATCGCGAGGGGAACCAAAGTGGAGCCAGAGGAACCTGAAGAGGACCCTGTTGGACACAAAGACGGAGTGAACCTGTGCAAGAAGAGGACCTGTGGGGGGCATTGGAAAACTGAGTACAGTGGTTCATTTTTAAATAGATTTGAGTATAAGCTGTGTTAGGGTTGGCTTATACTTGAGTATACATGGTAAATAACTTTTTTGAATATTTAAACCTTACAGTTACAGACTTTTTATGGTGTTTCATATGACTGTTTTTGCTATGTAATGTCATATTTCATTTGAATTTGAGAGAAAAAAAGAGAACCCCCATAAGCTAATTTACCCAAAAAAGCATCCTGACAAACAAACTATGTGAAAGAAGGAAAGAAAAAGGATGCCCGTGTGTTATGAAAACAAAATAAATCTTTATTGAATATGACAGTATCAAATGTTCTAAAAAGTGCAATTCATGTGCCGATGTCTACAAAACCCCACTCCTAATCCATAAAATAAAATGCAATTATTTAAATTGCGATATATAACTTGAAACACAATTTGACACAAGGTAATAAAACTATATAGTGGTTTATAAGTTAATATATGTATATACGGTAAGATTTAAAACAGGGGTCCCCAATCTACGGCCCGCGGGCCACATGCGGCCCGCGGACCGTTTCTCTGCGGCCCCCGGCAGTCGGGCAGGAGCTTCCGTCCGTCCGGACAGGAAGCTCCTGCCATCCAAGTATAGGGAAACGGCCGCTCGAGCACTATTATTGCAGGTGGAGTGATGTGGCCGGTAAACCACCCCGGCGCAAATCGCTCTTTGAACTGATGCGAGGCCGCGGATGACGTCATCACGGGCCGCGACCTTTTCTGTCCGGCAGCCGCAAGAAGAAAGAAGACGCGGGAGCCAGGGTAAGTATAGGATTTTTAAAATTTTTTTAAGCAGCAGTAAAAACATGCGCCAGCGGGGGCCCTAATATATGAAATAATTCATTAGGGGAGCATCATATAAAATAACTAATGGTGGGGGACATCTAATAATGGTGGGGTCAAAATAAAAAAAAATATAACTAATGGTGGGGGACATATAAAATAACTATGGTGGGGGCAAATAAAAAAAATAATAACTAATGGTGGCGGGACATATAAAATAACTAATGGTGGGGGACATATAAAATATAATGGTGGGGGGCAAATAAAAAAAATAATAACTAATGGTGGGGGGACATTATAAAATAACTAATGGTGGGGGCAAAATAAACAAAAATAATAACTAATGGTGGGGGGACATATAAATAACTAATGGTGAGGGCAACACTAAAAAAAATAATAACTAATGTTGGGATATAACAAATAACTAATGGTGGGGGCAAAATAAAAAAAAATAATAACTAATGGTGCGGGGACATATAAATAACTAATGGTGCGGTGGGGGGGCATTTTAAAATAACTAATGGTGGGGGCATATAAATAACTAATGGTGGGGGGGGAACATCTAAAAAACTAATGATGGAGGGGGCAGCATAGGAAATAATTAATGTGGGGGGAGGGCATAGGTAATAATTAATTATGAGGGACAGTCTAGTAATTAATAGGGGGGCAGCATATTCAATAATTAATGGAGAGGGGTCCCAGTATATTAATAATTAATTGACCCCTTTAATTATCATTGGGCCAGTATATAAATAGTTCACAAGGGGGTGCAGTATATTAATAATTAATTGAGGGGGGGTGGGGGGGGGGGCAGTGTATTACGGGATGAGGTCACAGTACCACTATTTATCCGGCCTCCAACGGTTGAGAGGGACAATGAAACGCCCCCTATGTAAAAAGTTTGGGGCCCCTGATTTAAAACATTATGTAACTAGTACACAGCACATTGGGGTCAAACAAAAAGTTATGGAAATAATGAAGATATAAATATCAGCTGACAAGCCTGTATAAAATCAGTATATGAATACATATAATACCTACTATGGGGCACATTTACTTACCGGTTGGAGGAGTTCACCGAAAGTGCCACTATTGCACAAGATTGTGCGCCGATATCCTGATGTGACGCTCCCCACTCAGGTCCGCTGGAGTTCAACTCTTCTTCCAGGTGCATGTAAGGTGCTTGACACAATTGAAAGTTAAATCCCCGCTCAGTCCGAATCCATTCGGATCGTCTGACGGTAAGTGGGCGTGCACACCCTTAGTAATAAGCCCCTATGTGTAAACGTCAAGGTATCATGCAAGGAGTAGGGGAAAGAACTCCCACGCATATCACGCGTCCACTCTGTCTAAGGTGTGTTTCATTCAAAATGTTCCCATAATCTGTAAAGCCCTGTGGAATTTGATGACCTATAGAAATAAAGATTATCATTATTATTATTATTATGATAGAGCAATGCAAAGTATCAATTATTTTTGAAAGTGAAGAAAAGATAATTTTTGCAAATTGAAAACTGAAAATTGTGGTGTGCAATGTAAGCGATGCCGGATATTATGGCACTATAAATAAAGAGTTATTATTATTATTAGTAATATTATATGTATTCAGCCCCCGTACCTGATATTCCTAAGTAAAATCAAGTGTTTACAATTGCTATTAGATGTCACACTTATTAGTAAATAGAGAACATCTGCATGATTTATATGAATGAACACCACAGCATCATGAAAATTAAGAAAACCCATCAGACAGCTTAGTGATATAGGTGGTGTTGAAGTGTATTGTAGAGTTATATGGGAGCAATAGGCATAACTGCTAACCTACCAAGACATGGTATCTACTTACCGGATAGCCCAGACAAGGAGAGCACAAGTTAGAGAAACAGCCAAGAGGCTCATGATCCAGAAGCTACTACAGAGACCTGCTGCTCAGGTGGGAGAATGTGTTCACAGGACGAGTAATGGTTGTCTATTCACAAAATCTTGCTGCTATGGAAGAGTGACAAGAATCAAGCCATAAAAACGTCACCGTTTGTAAAAGCTATGTGGGGATACAGGAAGCATATGTTAGAAGGTCCACAACCGATGAATCCAAAATGTAAAAGGAACCTGCAATTTAATTTAAGCTATCAAATTTTTTTTTTTACTTCTTAAAAAAACTATGATTAAAAAGCATTGGCCTATCCTTCAGGGTAAAGTCACACAATGGTGTTTAACTCATGCGTTTCAAAACGCATTGCAACAGCTGAAGACAGATTTGCCTAATTAAAAAGCTGTTAAAATGTGCATTTACACAATACAACCGTTAACGCACACGTTAAAAATGTGTTAACAATGCATTAACACAATGCTAATGCAAGTGTTAACATCGCATTAACTGCATTGTTAAACCGCATTTTAATCAGGCAAAAATCTCTTCAGCTGTTGCAATGCGTTTTGAAAAGCTTTGAAACTTCACCTAAATGTTTCCTTACATAAGTGATTCATGCATATTCCATTGTTCCCTGAACTGCCTGGCTTCCTGTCACTGTCACTGCTACTAACATGCGCTGTATGGGACTATAGTACTTTGGGGACATGTGCCAATATTCTACAAACATATACAAAGAGGTGCAAAGTGTGCAGTTGCCTTAACCTCTTAACACTCTGCATCCGATATATCAGGCGCTGATGCTGTAACTTAGAGCTAACATCAGGTGCCCTGAAAAAACAGTGGCCCGATTCTGAAAAAACAAGTAGGCGTGGCCATGTGATGTGGGTGGAGTTACTAAACTCCATACAAACTGTTTATAGATGGTCTAAATCACACATGTACACCGCAGAGAAAGAGACTCGTACTACCTCCCTTATAAGGAATAAAGCTTCTTTTTAAGAGAACACAACTTATACTGACTAAGGCTACATGCACACTGCCGTTGCCGCCGCACCGTAGCCCATAGAAGTGTATGGGGGGCGTATATCGGCTTACATACGTCGGCCTTATATACGTCCCTATACATGTGTGTGAATGCAGCCTAATATATACACTAAAAAATACTACAATACCTTCTTCGATAAAACAAGAATGTAACTATTAATACTGCCCCTAAGTAAAAATATATGTAAAACTGCATTTTAGTAACAAGACTTAAACTACTATAATACTGCTCCCATGTACAAGCATATAACTAAATAATAGTGCCCCCTGTACAATATATAATACTATAATACTTCCCCTATGTACAAGAATATATTTACTATATACTGCCCCCTATGTACACAAATATACACTACCATATACTGCCGCCTATGTACAAGAAGATAAACTACTATAAATACTGTCCCCTATGTACAAGAATAAAACTACATAATACTGCCCCCTATACAAAAATAGAAACTACTATAATACTGCCCCCTATGTACAAGAATATAACTGCTATAATACTGCCGCCTATGTACAGGAATATAACTACTATAATACTGCCTCCCTATGTACAAGAATAAAACTACTATAATCTGCCCCCATGTACAAGAATATACTACTATAATACTGCCCTATGTACAAGAATATTATTACTATATTACTGCCCCCTATGTACACAAATATAATACACCATAATACTGCCGCCTTGTACAAGAATATAACTACTATAATATGTCCCCTATGTACAAAGATAAAACTACTATAATACTGCCCCCTATGTACAAAAATAGAACTACTAATAACTGCCCCCTATGTACAAGAATATAACTGCTATAATACTGCTCCTATGTACAGGAATATAATACTATATTACTGCCCTATGTACAAGAATAAAACTACTATAATACTGCCCCCCTGTACAAGAATATAACTACTATATATGTCCCCCTTGGTACAAGAATATAATTCTATAATATGCCCCTATGTACAAGACTATAACTACTATAATACTGCCCCCTACGTACAATAATATATACTATAATATGCCCCTATGCACAAGAATAGAACTGCTATAATACTGCCCCCCCATGTACAAGAATATAACTACTATTAATAGCCCCCTATGTACAAGAATATAATTACTATATACTGCCCCTATGTACAAGACTATAACTACTATAATACTGCCCCCTATGTACAAGAATATAACTAATAATATGCCCCTGTGACAAGAATATAATTACTATATAATGACCCCTATGTACAAGGACTAAACTACTATAATACTGCCCCCTACGTACAAGAATATAGCTACTATAATACTGCCCTATGCACACAGAATAGAAACGCTTATAATACTGGTCCCATGTACAAGAACATAACTACAATAATACTGTCCTATGTACAAGAATATAACTACTATAATACTGTCCTATGTACAAGATATAATTACTATAATACTGCCCCATGTACTAGAATAGAACTACTATATACTGCCCCCCTAGTACACACAATAGAACTACTATATACTGCCCCCTATGTACAAGAATATAATTACTATAATACTGCCCCTATGTACAAGCTATAACTACTAAATACTGCCCCCTTGTACAAGAATAGAATACTATAATACTGCCCCTATGAACAAGAATAAAACTGCTATAATACTGTACCTATGTACAAGAATATAACTACTATAATACTGTCCCTATGTACAAGAATAGAATTACTAAATACTCCCCCATGTACAAGAATATAACTGCTATAATACTGCCCCCTATGTACAAAGAATATAACTATTACTAGATGCCAGCCCCTCCCCCCAGTATATAGTGAGTCAGCCCCCCTCCAGTATATAGCCATCCAGCCCCAGTCACACAGCCAGTCAGTCCCCCCAGTACATTGCCAGCCCACCCAGTATACAGCCAGCCTGCCCCCTTTATATAGACAGTCCCCCTACATACAGGCCCCACTCCAGTACATACAAATAAAAAAAACATGAACCCACCGCCGAGCTCCCCCGTTGCTCCGCTACTTGATCTAGTCCGACGGCGGTGACAGCTCCGTACGCACCGGCTCACACAGAATATGATGTTGACCACTGCCACTGTTCACATATAGTAAACATAGAAGCTTCCTATAGAAGGGCAGCAGGCGAGATCTAGAAAACCATGAGGAATTGGTACAGAAAGTATATGGAAACTTTATAACTTTTATAATACAAACAACATTAATTTGCTGAAATTGAAAACACCGTTTTAAAGAGGATTTGTTAACCAAATTTTCGGCACTAGGAGCTGCTACTAAAGAGGCAGCGCTCGGACGCCCCTCATGAATCAATCGGACCCTTTGTGAGCTTTGGTACCCCGCCGCAGTGTTAGATAGCGGTACTGGAGGTTTCCGGTAACGCTATAACACTAACACTGCGGCGTTTGTTCAAGCACTATAGTAAGCAGTCCTAGTGAGCGAAAATTTTGGTGACAGGTCCTCTTTAAGCTATAAACTAGCTACATCTGAAGGTTATGGTGTCACTGTGCACTTTCCATATAAGAAGCCTAGTACTATAGACCATACATTATAGTTGGGGCCATCAGCTTCAAGTTATGCCACTGTATATACATCTAATCAGCAAAGCATATGAAGCGTGAAGAAAACTGTGGCGCTCAATGATGAGAGCTAGACAAAAGCGCTGGGTATAGCGTGAAAAACGGCTGTGCTCGTGTGCTTTCCCCCTGCTCCTACTCCACCTGAAAGGCTGTGTTTTTATGAAGGACTTTTCAGTAAAGATTATAGATTTAATCAGTGAATGCAGCAGTTTTCTTCTTGTTTCACACTCTTTTGAGATGAATTTTATTTCTATTTTATACTGCACCACACCACAATATTAAGTTGATTGTCTGCCTCTTTGTGGCTACAGGGGGGGGTGGCTACATGGGGGACTGTGAATGTCGGGAAAAAAAATGTGGCTATTGGGGCAATATGGTGTTGGAGGGCAGTGTTGTACTGTAGGCACTGTGACTGTAATAGTACCCCTTTTTTGTAGCCCCCTTTAAAGTGCCCCCTTTATGTAGCCCCTTTATAATAATGCTCCTTTTTTCAGTACCCCCTTCTTATACCACATATACTTGAGTATAAGCCAACCTGAGTATAATCGAGGCACCAATTTGCCCAAAATACACTAGGAAACTTATTGACCGAGTATAAGTCTAGGCTGGGAAATACGCTTTACCACTAAAGAAATGTCCGCACCCACAAAAAAGGCACAGCGCCCACAATATAACGTCCCTGCACAGCCCCATAGTACGTCCCCTGCACAGTCCCCAATAGTAAGTCCCTGCACAGTCCCAATAGTAACGTCCCTGCACACCCCCACAGTACGTTGCCTGCATAGCCCCCACATAACATTGCCTCAGTAGCCCCACCCGTAACGTCCCCTGCACAGCTCCCACAGTAACACCTGCACAGCTCCCACCAGTAACGTCGCATGCACAGCTCCCACGAGTAAACGTCGCTGCACAGCTCCCACAGTAACGTCGCCTGCACAGCCCCCACAGTAATCCCTGCACAGTCCCAATCGTGCCGTGCACGACAGCCCCCACAGTAAGTCGCTGCACAGCCCCCCATATTAGTCCCTTGCAAGCCCCCACAAAAATGTACCTGTGCAGCCCCTTAAAAGTAAAGAAAGTATTCTTACCGCGACGTCCTCTTCACACCGCGGCTCCTGGCAACAGGCAGAGGTACGTCTATGCGCTCTATGACCTAATCTCCGCACCATACTGTGTGCACTTGCAGAGCGCATAAACATGCCTCTGGCCATCGCGGGAAACCGTGGGGGAAGAGAACCTGGAGCTGCGGGGAGAAAGAGGAGTGTCGGAAGTAAGTATAATTCCTTTAAGTTCTTTGGCTGGTCATGGACCGGGTGTTCCATGGCCTGGTCTGGGCTGAGAAGCAGCAGTTGGGGACCGCTGCTCTAGGGGGTCAAAAAATACATTTAAACATTTAAAAAAAAATAAAAATGGTTTAGGAAAGGGGGTGATTTGAGCTTTTAGTTTTTATTACCAAATAAAATCCTAAACATGTTATCTTCGAGTCCCAAAACCCCTATCAAAATATAAAAATAGTTATTCCCTGCAGTGAATCCTGTAAAACACACAAAAATTTTAATTTAAAGGATCAAAAGGTCTACAGTCTCCAAAATGGTAGCAATGAAAACATATCTCATCCCAAAAAACTACACCTAACAGGTCTGCACACTGAGTTATGTAAAGTGAAATCTTTGTATCTAAATTTGTTTCCCGGGATGGTATCGACTGTATAGAATAAAGTGAGTGGTGGTTAATTTGTACAGTGAAAGCTGTAAAAACAGAGCCCAATTCACTAGTCAGCTTCCAGTACAGGCATGGAATATTAAACTATTACTAGAATTACAATTTGTACGAAAAATGAAAAAGAGCAAATGTCCTTAAGTGGTAAAAATGATTTTCGCCTAAAAGAGCGTAAATATGCGCAAAAAACAATCTGCACTTGACAAAGAGCCAAAAACTCAAAGACAAATAATAGAACTCACAAAGGCCTAACCCCATTGATATGTGTGTACAAGGGGCCTTTTGGTTATTAGCATAATAAAGGGTCTCTAGCTAAGAAAGAAGCCGTCATTCAGGTGTTATGTGTTTACCAATATATACAATAGGGACTCTAGTGAGTGTGTATACATTAGCCACATTACATTACAACCTTGGGCCATATCCCATTCACATGTGGATCTGTGCCCTGCATATCTATTGGAGGAGTAGAAATATATGCTATTGTGCTTGAGTCTGTATATGTAAATATGAGTGATTCCTGCTTAGGGTATATGCAGGAGCTGGTGTAGTGTTGGAGTATAGTGATATACAAACACATACTGGGGATCCAGGAGAGGAAGAAAAGGCCTCTGTGTGTTAGTTGTGCTCTATAGGGGCACTAGGTCCATAGGACTGGCTCTTTCTCTACCGCCCAGCGAAACTATAATCAGGATGTGAGCAACACCTTCCTCCAAACAGCTATCTCCTTCACGGAAGTCTGCTGATGTTTAGGCCATGGCTGCTGTTTGCTGTTCCAATAAAGAACCATAAAGTTAGCTGCAACAAAGTGCCTCCGAAGTGATCCCTGGATTAGGCTGTTCACCCTCACGGGTCTCCCCATCCTCCGTCCCATGGATCCCTATTACAATTGGGGTTACACAGGAAAAACCTACTCTGTCAGCCTCTCCCTCAATTTTCTTGCACACACCACCTGCTGGAAGCAACCTTCCAGACTGTGACGAGCCTACGCTCGAGGCCACGCCTCCAAGCCCGGTGTCATCGCTGCCCACAAGGCTGCATTGCCAGCCACTGTGTAGTCAGGACCAGACTTCCTCAGTCACCAAAAAAGGTCAGGCCCCAGTGGGGATGTGTCAGAAGCCCTAAAATAATTGAAAATGTTAGTTTATACTAGCACTTGTTATTTGCCCTTTCCACACATCTAAAACCAGGAAGTGGATGGGGCTGGCAGGTGTAGGCAGGGCCTGGCATAAGATAACGCGCACAGGACCCTGCTATCCATAACCCTGTATAAATAGATATGATAATATATAGATAGATGGAAGGATGGATATTGAGATACAGGACAGATATAAAATATTGTTTGTTAACCCATTCTATCCAGTTGTTAAAGCTAAGTGCAGTTATTTACTTTTAGAGCAATGCTGGGTGATTCGGCTAGTATGTCTATACATACAGTAATTATATATATATACACACAGACAGTCCTGGGTACTTACAAGAGTAATGTAGGGAAAAAATGGACAGCGACAAAAAAAATAGCGCTCATAGGGTAGTAATTGCTTGGTACAGGTGTTTGTATGGTTAAGTGGTTTGCTCACCTGATCGAGTTGTGCTCAACAAGGCACAACTCTAGGGTTAGTTTGGACGGACAATGGTCCAGTGGCAGCGGTGTTTCAGTGTGTTCTCCAAACACGGGGGCCATGCCGTTTGGAGATTGGGCGTCAAATCGGAGTTGGAAACGGTAGGGCCACAACAAATTACTCTCAAAAGATTTGGTTCGGATGTGACGAGAGAGTGACGGACTCTGGACCCACTCTCCGTTCAGCGTCCAGGAAACGAATTCTTCTTCACTTGAAAAAGGGGACCTTGGTTCCCGAAACGCATGGTGATGATCTGTACCTATCCTTTATTAATAATAAATATATTGGAGGGAATATACCCGGTCTTGTGTTGGCCTAACGTTTGACCCCAAATTTGAAGAGTAATGGTAGTTTGATCTTAAGTTGAATTTGTACTGTATGGAAGTCAGAAACTGTAAATCCAGAAAATCTACCTTGGTTGGTTGTATTAAGTCAGGAGGTATCCTCTATGATGCAGTGGAAAGGGTATTCCGTGTTCATGTTTGGTCCTATCCATAGGATAGGTAATAATTGCTAAAAATTACAGGTCTGGTAGCTGAGGCCCCAGCAATCATGGGAAAAGGAGTTCCTATAACCCCCAAATGAATGGAATAAATTGCTTTGCATGCATAGTCAGTGCATTGCTATTGGACTGCTGGAGGTATAAAAACACTGTAGTATCACGCATACCCCTGCGGAAGTCCCTTGCGCGCCGATACGCGTGGGAAGCCTGCCACCCTGGCCAGGGCTTGGTCAAGTGCTGGCCTTGTCAGGTCTTTTTCATTGATATGCACTTGGTTCTCTATGGCGGAGATGTATCATTAGTCCTATGTTAGCTCTTGGCATAATATTGTCACAAAGTTTTGCTCAAACATCATTTTTGTGGGTTTTTGTGTGAGAAAAAAAATCCAACTCTAAAGTCACGCAATGGTGGGAAAAAAACAGCACCATGAACACCACATTTATCAATGAGAATTTTCAAAAGAAAGCAATTTAATCGCAACTACACCACATAGGAGGTGGTGGATGTGGATCCATTGCTGCTATAGGGGGAGATTATCTCAAACATGCAAAATGTTTTTGCTCAATTTTGAAGTTTTTGCTTAATTTAACAATTTTTTGCTACATTTTTTATGTCTGAGGTATCTGAGAATTTTCTGTGCAAAAACATTGAAAAAAAGGCAAAAATTAGTGCAGATGTTAAACATACGTTGGGGCTGGTGAAAGTCTATTCGCGCAGACAGCTGACTACTCACGTTGGAGGCATAACACTGCAAATACACCAGACTCTAAATCCGACGTTGGAAACCTGCAGTGTTAAACACAGGGACACATTCTACTTTACCGTCCAGTCGTGATCGCCGTGGCCGTTGTCGAAGCCGATTCGGGTCTGCCGGCATTCACTAAGGTCCTGTGCCGATATCCACAGGTCACTGCTGCGCCGAGGTTCACCTGCTTCTTCCAGTGCATGTAAGTGCTGATATTGCGACACAAATTCCTTTTTAAATTCCCGCTGGTTTTCCGATCACCGTTGGGGTGGCCGACAACCACGACCCCCGATTTCTGATCGTGTGAAAGTCATGGCGATGCGCCAAAATCCTATCACGTGGGCAAAATCCCAGGGGCAATTCGTTTTGCGCAAACGGAATCATCGGGGAACCGACATAAGTGCGAGATTCGGACCCGTAGTAAATGAGCCCATAGAAATGCTCAAATTCCTGACTAATGATAAACTCTCCCTAGCAGGCATATGTGGCCAGGCCTCCTGAGACTTGCACAGTTACACATTATATAAGAATTTTATCTGGTTATCATGTTATTTCTTGTTCTTGGCTGGAATTGTTATAGCTCTCTTGAGACTTGTCTCATGTACTTCTTATTTAAAGGGACTAGGTACATCCTATACCATATTTTTCTGTGTTTGGATGCCTATTTATTGTGGCTAACTTTGTGTGATACATTTGCATGCAACTGACTCGACCCACACCAGAACCTGTATGTTCTGGACTAGGGGGGCTGGATGTCAGCGGGGTGTTACTAGGCCCCAACTGTTTTTGTTTTTGTCTGGGTGCACTATTGTACTTCTTTAATTGCTTTAGAACTGTACTTGTCTCCTGTGTTGTGTCTCTGTCTATTGATAGAAAAGAAGATGCTTCCTTTTACTTGACTTCTCGGCCTCATATATAGCCCTACCCACCGTTCCTTTTCTTGTATAAGACTGATGCATTAAAGTGTGTGGGTGTTATTTGCCTATTTAGTCTGTGCATACCCTTCCTTTTATAGAGAACCACAGCCTATTGTTACAGCAACCACGAACAGTGAGTTGTCAACTTTGTCAATGGAAAAAATTGGCCAGTGTTAGATTGCTTGATCTGAGAGACCTTACTAAAGTGTGATTCTTTGGGTTAGTAAAATGCATATATTAATAAATAAATTGTGTAGTAGATGACAAACTACTTTCTATGTAAAATCTTACAATGCATAGTTGTGAACATGATATGTAATAATCATTTGTTAGAGCATATCATGGGCATCCACCATTCTTCTATAAGTATAGAAAAATGAATATGTATGTTGTCAATGAGAATTTTCTATATGTGAAAATAGGTCAGGCATAAATATGAAAGACCGAGCATTAGAAGTAGATTTGAAATGGATCCATGGGGGGTATATTGCAACGGATCCGGATGTGGGCACAGATCACATTTTGATGTGAAATTTGTTTCTGTTGTGACTACTTTAAGAACGCTCTGTAGTAAATAGAATTTAAAAGGGTGGCCACTTTCCTCATATTTTTTGTAGTGGGCGTACCCCCCTTCCTTACCACTGTTTTATCTCGGCTCTCTACTTACGCTTAGTGTAGTGTGTGTGTGGGTGTGGGGGGGAGAATACCTTACCCAATATACTAATTATCGTTTGCACCAAGTTTTTTTTTAAATCGTAAATTCAAGCCTACCTTCCTGTCTTTTTGCCTCATCAGCGAGACTTTCCTGTGGATAAAAATGGGCTGTGATGAAGGGTCATCTGTGATCTTTATCCTGGTTCCATGAGTCAAAAGCACCTTTCAGGAACTTATGATACCCGTCCGATATACTACTTTGGATTATAGACTACCGATGCTATAAAGCCGGGGACCCCTAATTTTACCACCAAAAACTGGGAAACTATTGATTCGAGTAATAAAGCCGAGGTGGGAAACTGCATTGGTCACAGCCCCGCATGCCATGTCGCTCATGCAGCCCATCCATAGTATGGCGCGGCCAGGAAGATAACATGCCGTGTTTCCGCCTGCTTACAGAAGACGAGGCGAAGAGGAGCCACAGGGAAAACAGAAGAAGAGCCCGCCGACATCGGGGAGCGCGCATTGGGGCACAAGAGTAGTGATATATGTTATATAGTTATATTTTTATTGACTCGTGTATAAGCCAAGGGACGTCTTTTTTCCGCACATTTTTTGTGCTGAAAAACTCGGCTTACCGCGTGTATTCTGATTTAAATCAAAGTCCATGTCAGATGATTGTTTGCATGAACAAATAGGATGCTTCTTTTTACATATTAAGAAAAGCCCAACCTTACATAGATGTTACACCGGCGTCCCGGGTTACATAAAATAGGGTCTGTAGGTTTGTTCTTAGTTGAGTTGTATGTTTTAGTCGGAACTGGTATATTTTATTCATTGTAATCCCAGCCAGACAATGTTTTTGGTCTCTGACAATTGGCATTTTAAATGTTTGGGTTTGTCATAAAGCAATCCAGTATGTACTAACTGAACGCTTCAATTACAACGCACCTGTGATACTGTTCAGCTGTTTAGTGTAGCCTGGGACTAACGTACAAGAAAATTACCAATATCCAGAGGTAAAGTTGTAACCTGATTTAAGGGGAGGAGCGGACCAGGGAAGGAGTCAGGGGGAGGAATTGTCTTGACCATGTCTACATGCCTAAATGCACTGAGTTGCCGCCATTTGATTGGCTGATTAGAAATTAAGTGTTAACGAGCAGTTGGACAGGTGTACCTAAAAAAGTGGCCGGTGAGTGTATTTAAATTGCGATATATAACATGAAACACAATTTGACAAAGGTATATAACCTATATAGTAGGTTTATAAGTTAATAAATCTATATAAGATTTAAAACATTATGTAACTAGTACTACAGCACATTGGGGTCAAACAAAAAGTTATGTCCGGGAAATAATGAAGATAATAAATATCAGCTGACAAGCCTGTATAAACTCAGTATATGAATACATATAATTACCTACTATGGGGCACATTTACTTACCCGGTTGGAGGAGTTCACCGAAAGTGCATTGTCTGACGATAATGGAGTGTGCCACTGTGCACTAAGATTGTGCTCCCAATATCCTGCATGTGACGCTTCCCCGCTCAGGTCCGCCGGAGTTCAACTTCTTCTTCCTGGTGCATGTAAGTGCTTGATCTTGTGACACAATTTGAAAGTTAAATCCCCTGCTCAGTCCGAATCCATTGGATCGTCTAAAGGCACACCCTCTAATGTCTGTTGCATGAAAGCTGGCACAGCTGCGCCAACATCCGATCGTGTGCGACACAGTGCCAGCGCAGACCCTTGTTAAATACCTGTGACAGCCGTGCAATCCCTGAAAATGCTGGAAAGTCCGATGAAAGTGGGCGTGCACACCCTTAGTAAATAAGCCCCTATGTGTAAACGTCAAGGTATCATGCAAGGAGTAGGGGAAAGAACTCCCCACGCATATCGCGCGTCCACTCTGTCTCATTTGTGTTTCATTCAAATATGTTCCCCATAATCTGTAAAGCACTGTGGAATTTGATAACACTATAGAAATAAGGATTATCATTATTATTAATAAATTATGATAGAGCAATGAAAAGTATCAATTATTTTTGAAATGTGAAGAAAAGATAATTTTTGCAAATTGAAAACTGAAAATTGTGGTGTGCATATGTAAGCGATGCAGGATATTATGGCACTATATAAATAAAGATTTATTATTATTATTATTATTATATGTATTCAGCCCCCTGTAACCTGATATTCCTAAGTAAAATCAAGTGTTTACAATTGCTATTAGATGTCACCTTATTAGTAAATAGAGAACATCTGCATGAATTTATCTGAATGAACACACAGCATCATGAAAATTAAGAAACCCATCAGACAGCTTAGTGATATAGGTGTGTTGAAGTGTATTGTAGAGTTAAATGGGAGCAATAGGCATAACTGCTAATCTTCCAAGACATGGCTATCTACCTTACCGGATAGCCCAGACAAGGAGAGCACAAGTTAGAGTAACAGCCAAGAGGCTCATGATCCAGAAGCTACTGCAGAGACCTGCTGCTCAGGTGGGAGAATGTGTTCACAGGACGAGTAATGGTTGTCTATTCCACAAATCTTGCTGCTATGGAAGAGTGACAAGAATCAAGCCATAAAACGTCAAGTTTGTAATAAGCTATGTGGGTATACAGGAAGCATATGTTAGAAGGTCCACAATCCGATGAACCCAAAATGTAAAAGGAACCTGCAATTTAATTTAAGCTATCAAATTTTTTTTTTTACTTCTTAAAAAACTATGATTAAAAAGCATTGGCCTTATCCTTCAGGGTAAAGTCACACATGGTGTTTAACTCATGCGTTTCAAAACGCATTGCAACAGCTGAAGACAGATTTGCCTAATTAAAAAGCTGTTAAAATGTGCATTTACACAATACAACCGCTAACGCACACGTTAATAAATGTGTTAACAATGAATTAACACAATGCTAATGCACGTGTTAACATCGCATTAACTGTATTGTTAACAGGCAAATCTCTCTTCAGCTGTTGCAATGTGTTTTGAAAAGCTTTGAAACTTCACCCTAAATGTTTCCTTTACATAAGTGATTCATGCATATTCATTGTTCCCTGAACTGCCCTGGCTTCCTGTCACCTGTCACTGCTACTAACATGCTGCTGTATGGGACTAGTACTTTGGGGACATGTGCCAATATTCTACAAACATATACAAAGAGGTGCAAAGTGTGCAGTTGCCCTTAACCTCTTAACACTCTGCATCCGATATATCAGGCGCTGATTGCTGTAACTTAGAGCTCAACATCAGGTGCCCTGAAAAAAACAGTGGCCCGATTCTGTAAAACAAGTAGGCGTGGCCATGTGATGTGGGTGGAGTTACTAAACTCCATACAAACTGTTTATAGATGGTCTAAATCAACATGTACACCGCAGAGAAAGAGACTCGTACTACCTCCCTTATACAGGAATAAAGCTTCTTTTTTAAGAGAACACAACTTAATACTGACTAAGGCTACATGCACACTGCCGTTGCCCGCCGCACCGTAGCCCATAGAAGTGTATGGGGGACGTATATCAGCTGTACATACGTCGGCCTTATATACATCCCCTATACATGTGTGTGAATGCAGCCTAATATATACACTAAAAAATACTACAATACCTTCTCCGATAAACAAGAATGTAACTACTATAATACTGCCCCTAAGTAAAATATATTGTAAAACTGCATTTTATGTACAAGACTATAACTACTATAATACTGCTCCATATGTACAAGCATATAACTACTATAATAGTGCCCCCTATGTACAATAATATAACTACTATAATACTTCCCCTATGTACAAGAATATATTTACTATATTACTGCCCCCTATGTAACAAAGTATAACTACATATACTGCCGCCTATGTACAAAGAAATAAACTACTATAATACTGTCCCCTATGTACAAGAATAAAACTACATAATACTGCCCCCTATGTACAAGAATATAACTGCTATAATACTGCCGCCTATGTACAGGAATATAACTACTATAATACTGCCTCCTATGTACAAGAATAAAACTACTATAATACTGCCCCCTATGTACAAGAATATAACTACTATAATACTGCCCCTATGTACAAGAATATATTTACTATATTACTGCCCCCTATGTACACAAATATAACTACCATAATACTGCCGCCTATGTACAAGAATATAACTACTATAATACTGTCCCCTATGTACAAGAATAAAACTACTATAATACTGCCCCCTATGTACAAAAATAGAACTACTATAATACTGCCCCCTATGTACAAGAATATAACTGCTATAATACTGCCGCCTATGTACAGGAAATAAATACTATATTACTGCCCCTATGTACAAGAATAACTACTATAATACTGCCCCCCTGTACAAGAATATAACTACTATATATCGCCCCCTTGTACAAGAAATAATTCTATAATATGCCCCTATGTACAAGACTATAACTACTATAATACTGCCCCCTAGTACAAGAATATAGCTACTATAATATGCCCCCTATGCACAAGAATAGAAAACTGCTATTAATACTGCCCCCTATGTACAAGAATATAACTACTATAATATGCCCCCTGTGTACAAGAATATAATTACTATAATACTGCCCCCTATGTACAAGACTATAACTACTATAATACTGCCCCCTACGTACAAGAATATAGCTACTATAATACTGCCCCCTATGCACAAGAATAGAACTGCTATAATACTGCCCCCTATGTACAAGAATATAACTACTATAATATGCCCCTATGTACAAGAATATAATTATATTATACTGCCCCCTATGTACAAGAATATAACTACTATAATACTGCCCCCTATGTACAAGAATATAACTAATAATACTGCCCCATGTGGACAAGGAATATAATACTATATAATGACCCCTATGTACAAGACTATAACTACTATAATACTGCCCCCTACGTACAAGAATATAGCTACTATAATACTGCCCCCTATGCACAAGAATAGAACTGCTATAATACTGTCCCTATGTACAAGAACATAACTACAATAATACTGTCCCTATGTACAAGAATATAACTACTATAATACTGTCCCTATGTACAAGAATATAATTACTATAATACTGCCCCCTATGTACTAGAATAGAACTACTATAATACTGCCCCCCTATGTACAACAATAGAACTACTATAATACTGCCCCCTATGTACAAGAATATAATTACTATAATACTGCCCCCTATGTACAAGACTATAACTACTATAATACTGCCCCCTATGTACAAGAATAGAACTACTATAATACTGCCCCTATGAACAAGAATATAACTGCTATAATACTGTACCTATGTACAAGAATATAACTACTATAATACTGTCCCTATGTACAAGAATAGAATTACTATAATACTGCCCCCTATGTACAAGAATATAACTGCTATAATACTGCCCCCTATGTACAAGAATATAACTATTACTAGATGCCAGCCCTTCCCCCCAGTATATAGTGAGTCAGCCCCCCCTCCAGTATATAGCCATCCAGCCCCAGTACACAGCCAGTCAGTCCCCCCAGTACATTGCCAGCCCACCCAGTATGCAGCCACCCTGCCCCTTATATATAGACAGTCCCCCCTACATACAGCGCCCCACTCCAGTACATACAAATAAAAAACCATGAACCCACCTTCCGACGCTCCCCCGTTGCTCCGCTACTTGATCTAGTCCGACCGGCGGTGACAGCTCCGTACGCACCGGCGTCACACAGAATATGATGTTGACCACTTGCCACTGTTCACATATAGTAAACATAGAAGCTTCCTATAGAAGGACAGCAGGCTGAGATCTAGAAAACCATGAGGAATTGGTACAGAAAGTATATTGGAAACTTTTATAACTTTTTATAATACAAACAACATTAATTTGCTGAAATTGAAACACCGTTTTAAAGAGGATTTGTTACCCAAATTTTCGGCACTAGGAGCTGCTTACTAAAGAGGCAGCGCCTCGGACCGCCCCCTCATGAATACATCGGACCGCTTTGTGAGCTTTGTGTACCCCGCCGCAGTGTTAGATAGCGTTACTGGAGGTTTCCGGTAACGCTATAACACTAACACTGCGGCGTTTGTTCAAGCACTATAGTAAGCAGCTCCTAGTGGCGAAAATTTTGGTGACAGGTCCTCTTTAAGCTATAAACTAGCTACATCCTGAAGGTTATGGTGTCACTTGTCACTTTTCCATATAAGAAGCCTAGTACTATAGACCATACATTATAGTTGGGGGCCATCAGCTTCAAGTTATGCCACTGTATATACATCTAATCAGCATAAGCATATGAAGCGTGAAGAAAACTGTGGCGCTCACTGATGAGAGCTAGACAAAGCGCTTGTATAGCGTGAAACGGGCTGTTGCTCGTGGTGCTTTCCCCCTGCTCCTACTCCACCTGAACGGCTGCTGTTTTTTATGAAGGACTTTTCAGTAAAGATTATAGACTTTTAATCAGTGAATGCAGCAGTTTTCTTCTTGTTTCACACTCTTTTGAGATGACTTTTATTTCTATTGTTATACTGCACCACACCACAATATTAAGTTGATTTGTCTGCCTCTTTGTGGCTACAGGGGGGCAGTGTGGCTACTGGGGGGACTGTGAATGCTCGGGAAAAATGTGGCTACTGGGGGCAATATGGCTGTTGGAGGGCAGTGTTGCTACTGTAGGCACTGTGACTGTACTATAGTACCCCTTTTTTGTAGCCCCCCTTTAAAGTGCCCCCTTTTATGTAGCCCCTTTATAATAATGCTCCTTTTTCAGTACCCCCTTCTTTATACCACATATACTTGAGTATAAGCCAACCTGAGTATAATTCGAGGCACCTAATTTTGCCAAAAAATACACTAGGAAACTTATTGACCTGAGTATAAGTCTAGGCTGGGAAATACAGCTTCTACCCACTAACGAAATGTCCAGCACCCACAAAAATGCACAGCCCCCAATAGTAACGTCCCCTGCACAGCCCCCATAGTAACGTCCCCTGCACAGTCCCCAATAGTAACGTCCCCTGCACAGTCCCCAATAGTAACGTCGCCTGCACAGCCCCCACAGTAACGTTGCCTGCATAGCCCCCACAGTAACATTGCCTGCATAGCCCCCACAGTAACGTCCCCTGCACAGCTCCCACAGTAACGTCACCTGCACAGCTCCCACAGTAACGTCGCATGCACAGCTCCCACAGTAACGTCGCATGCACAGCTCCCACAGTAACGTCGCCTGCACAGCCCCCACAGTAACATCCCCTGCACAGTCCCCAATAGTGCCGTCGCCTGCACAGCCCCCACAGTAACGTCGCCTGCACAGCCCCCCATATTAATGTCCCTTGCACAGCCCCCACAAAAATGTTACCTGTGCAGCCCCCTTAAAAGTAAAGAAAAGTATTCTTACCGCCTACGCTCCTCTTCACACCACGGCTCCCTGGCACACAGGCAGAGGTACGTCTATGCGCTCTATGACCTAATCGTCCGCGCCATACTGTGTGTGCACTTGCAGAGCGCATAAACATGCCTCTGGCCGTCTGCCGGGAAACCGTGGGGGGAAGAAGAACCTGGAGCTGCGGGGAGAAGAGGAGTGTCGGAAGTAAGTATACTGTTTTCCTTTTCAAGTTCTTTTGGCTGTGTCATGGACCGGGTGTTCCATGGCCTGGTCTTGGGCTGAGAAGCAGCAGTTGGGGACCGCTGCTCTAGGGGGTCAAAAAATACATTTAAAACATTTAAAAAAAAATAAAAATGGTTTAGGAAAGGGGGTGATTTGAGCTTTTAGATTTTTATTACCAAATAAAATCCTAAACATGTATCTTCGAGTCCCAAAACCCCTATCAAAATATAAAAATAGTTATTCCCTGCAGTGAATCCTGTAACACACAAAAATTTTAATTTAAAGTGATCAAAAGGTCATACAGTCTCCAAATGGTAGCAATGAAAACATCATCTCATCCCCCCAAAAATTACACCTTACACAGGTCTGTACACTGAGTTATGTAAAGTGAAATCTTTTGTATCTAAATTTGGTATCCCTGTGATGGTATCGACATGGTATAGAATAAAGTGAGGGTGTAATTTGTACAGTGAAAGCTGTAAAAACAGAGCCCAATTTCACTAGTTCAGCTTCCCAGTACATGGCATGGAATATTAAATACTATTACTAGGAATTACAATTTGTACCGAAAAATGAAAAAGAGCAAATGTCCTTAAGTGGTAAACATTGATTTTCGCCTAAAAGAGCGTAAATAATTGCGCAAAAACAAATCTGCACTTGACAAAGAGCCAAAACTACAAAGACAAATAATAGACTCACAAAAGGCCTAACCCCCATTGTATATGTGTGTACAGGGGCCTTTTGGTTATTAGCATAATAAAGGGTCTCTAGCTAAGAAAGAAGCCGTCATTCCAGGTGTTATGTGTTTTACCATATTTACATAACTAAGGGACTCTAGTGAGTGTGTATATATTAGCACAATTACATTTACAACCTGTGGCCATATCCCATTCACATGTGGATCTGTGCCCTGCATATCTATTGGAGGAGTAGAAATATATGCTATTGTGCTTGAGTCTGTATATGTAAATATGGATGTGATTCCTGCTTTAGGGTATATGCAGGAGCTGGTGTAGTGTTGGAGTATATTGTATATGCAAACACATTACTGGGGATCCAGGAGAAGGAAGAAAAGGCCTCTGTGTGTAGTTGTGCTCTCTATGGGGCACTAGGTCCACTAGGACTCGGCTCTTTCTCTACCAGCCCAGCCTGAAACTATTATCCAGGATGTGAGCAACCACCTTCCTCCAAACAGCTATCTCCTTCACCTGAAGTCTGCTGATGTTTAAGGCCATTGCCTGCTGTTTGCTGTTCCAATAAAGAACCATAAAGTTATTCTGCAACAACGTGCCTCCGAAGTGATCCCTGGATTAGGCTGTTCACCATCACGGGCTCCCCATCCTCCGTCTCCATGGATCCCTATCTACAATTTGGGGTTACCACAGGGAAAACCTACTCTGTCAGCCTCTCCCTCAATTTTCTTGCACACACCACCTGCTGGAAGCAACCTTCCAGACTGTGGACGAGGCCTACGCTCCTGAGGCCTACGCCTCCAAGCCCGGTGATCATCGCTGCCCACAAGGCTGCATTGCCAGCCACTGTGGTAGTCAGGACCCAGACTTCCTCCAGTCACCAAAAAAGGTCAGGCCCCAGTGGGGGATGTTGCAGAAGCCCTAAAATAATTGCAAATGTTAGTTTATTACTAGCACTTGATTATTTGCCCCTTTCCACCACCTCTAAACCAGGAAGCTTGGATGGGGCATGGCCAGGTGTAGGCAGGGCCTGGCATAAAGATAAACGCAGCACAGGACCCTGCTATCACAACCCCTGTATAAATAGATATTGATATATATATAGATAGATAGATGGAAGGATGGATATTGAGATACAGACAGATATAAAATATTGTTTGTTAACCCATTCTATCCAGTTGTTAAAGCTAAGTGCAGTTATTTACTTTTTAGAGCAATGCTGGGTGATTCGGCTAGTATGTATATACATACAGTATATATATATACACACAGACAGTCCCTGGGTTACTTACAAGAGTAATTGTAGGGAAAAAATGGCAGCGACAAAACAAAATAGCGCTCATAGGGTAGTATTGCTTGGTTACAGGTGTTTTGTATGGTTAAGTGGTTGCTCACCTGATCGAGTTGTGCTCAACAAGGCACAACTCTAGGGTTAGTTTGGACGGACAATGGTCAGTGGCAGCCGGTGTTTCAGTGTGTTCTCCAAACACAGGGGGCCATGCCGTTTGGAGTCTGGGAGTCAAATCGGGAGGGTTGGAAACGGTAGGGCCACAACAAATTACTCTCAAAAGATTTGGTTCCTGGATGCTGACGGAGAGTGACGGACTCTGGACCCACTCTCCGTCAGCGTCCAGGAACCGAATCTTCTTTCACTTGAAAAAGGGGACCTTGGTTCCCCGAAACGCATTGTGATGATCTGTTACCTATCCTTTTATTAATAATAAATATATTTGGAGGGAATATACCCGGTCTTGTTGTGCGCCTAACGTTTCCGACCCTCCAAATTTGAAGAGTAATGGTAGGTTTGATCTTAAGTTGAATTTGTACTGTATGGAAGTCAGAACTGTAAATCCAGAAAATCTACCTTGGTTGGTTGTATTAAGTCATGGAGGTATCCTCTATGATGCAGTGTAAAGGGGTATTCCAGTGATTTCATGTTTGGTCCTATCCATAGGATAGGTAATAATTTGCTAAAAATTACAGGTCTGGTAGCTGAGGCCCCAGCAATCATGGGAACAGGAGTTCCTATAACCCCAAAATGAATGTAATAAATTGCTTTGCATGCATAGTCAGTGCATTTGCTATTGGACTGCTGGAGGTATAAAAACACTGTAGTATCGCGCATACCCCTGCGGAAGTCCCTTGCGCGCTGATACGCGTGGGAAGCCTGCCACCCTGGCCAGGGCTTGGTTCAGTTGCCGGCCTTGTAAGGTCTTTTTCATTGATCATGCACTTGGTCTCTATGGGGGAGATGTATCATTAGTCCTATGTAGCTTCTTGGCATATAATTGTCACAAATTTTTGCTCAAACATCATTTTTGTGGGTTTTTGTGTGAGAAAAAAAATCCAACTCTAAAGTCACGCAATGGTGGAATAAAAACAGCACCATGCAACACCACATTTATCAACTGAGAATTTTCAAAAGAAAGCAAATTTAATCGCAACTACACCACATAGGAGGTGGTGGATGTAGATCCATTGCTGCTATAGGGGGGAGATTTATCTCAAACATACAAAATGTTTTTGCTCAATTTTGAAGTTTTTGCTTAATTTAACATTTTTTGCTCAATTTTTATGTCTGAGGTATCTGAGAATTTTCTGTGCAAAAACATTGAAAAAAGGCAAAAATTATGCAGATGTTAAACATACGTGTGGCTGGTGAAGTCTATTTGCGCAGACAGCTGATACTCACGTTGGAAGGCATTTAACACTGCAAATACACCAGACTATAAATCCGACAGTTGGAAACCTGCCAGTGTAACACACAGGGACACATTTACTTACCGGTCCAGTCGTGATCCCGTGGCGCGTTGTCCGACGCCGATTCAGGTCTGCCGGCATTCACTAAGGTCCGTGTGCCCAATATCCACCAGGTGTCACTGCTGCGCTGAGGTTCACCTGCTTCTTCCCAGTGCATGTAAGTGCTGATATTGCGACACAAATTCCTTTTTAAATTCGGTGGTTTTTCCGAATCCGTTGGAGTGGCCGACAACCACGCCCCCCGATTTCTGTCGTGTGAAAATCATGGCCGATGCGCCAAAATCCTATCACGTGCGCCAAAATCCCAGGGGCAATTCGGCGCAAATCGGAAATCATCGGGGAACCCGACGTAAGTGCGCGATTCGGACCCTTAGTAAATGAGCCCCATAGACAACTGCTCAAATTCCTGCCTAATGATAAATCTCTCCCTATGCTCGGCATATGTGGCCAGGCCTCCTGAGACTTGCACAGGTTACACATTATATAAGAATTTTATCTGTTATCACATGTTATGTTTGGTTCTTGGCTGAATTGTTATAGCTCTCTTGAGACTGTCTCATGTAGCTTCTTATCTTAAAGGGATAGGTACATCCTATACAATATTTTCCTGTGTTGGATGCCTATTTATTGTGATACATTTGTGATACATTTGCCTGCAACTGACCTGCACCTACCAGACTGCTATGTCTAGGACTAGGGGTGGTGGATTCAGGGGTGTTACTAGGCCCACTGTTTTTGTTTTTGTTGGGTGCATATTTGTACTTTTTAATTGCTTTTAGAACTTATATGTCTCTGTGTTTTGTCTCTGTATTTGATAGAAATAAAGATGCTTCCTTTTCTGACCTTTGCCTCATACTGTATATAGCACACTTCCTTTTCTTGTATAAGATGATTGCATATTAAAGTGTGTGGGCGTTATTTGATATTTAGCTGTGCATACCCTTTCCTTTTATAGAGAACACAGTATTGTTGCTGAACAATGATAACAGTGAGTTTGTCAACTTTGTCAATGGAAAAAATTGCCACGTGTTATAATTGCTTGATCTGGAAGACCTTACTAGAAGTGCATTCTTTAGGGGTAAAATGCATAATTTAAATAAATTGTAGTAGATGCAAAATACATTTTATGTAAAATCTTAAAAATGCAATGAGTGTGACATGATATGTAATAATATTTGTTGAGATATTCATGGGCATAACCATTCTTCTAATAAGATAAAAAAAATGAATTATTATGTTGTCAATGAGATTTTCTATATGTGAAAATAGGTCAAGCATGAAATATGAAAGACGAGTCATTAGAGTAGATTGAAATGTTATGCATGGGGTGTATATTGCACTGGATTGGATTGCACAGATCACCTATTTGTATGTGAAATATTTTCTGTTTGTGACAGTACTTTAAGACAGCTCTGTATAAATGTAGAATTTAAAGGGGTTGGCCACTTTACCTCATATTTTTTGTAGCATGTGTGTAAGTGTGTGTGTGGGGGGCAGGATATTACCAATATACATCAATTATCAGTTCTGCACCATTTTTTTATGTAAATTCAAGCCTCCTCTTTTGCCTCATCAGCGAGACATTCCTGTGGATAAAATGGCTGCTGATGAAGGGTCATGTGATCTTATCTGTCCATGAGCAAAAGCCCTGTCAGGAACTTATGATACCGTATATACTGGAGTATAAGCCGACCCGAGTATAAGCCGGGACCCCTAATTTTATCACCAAAAAATGGGAAAACCTATTGATTCGAGTATAAGCCGAGGGTGGGAAATGCATTGGTCACAGCCCCCCAGTAGTATATAGCCAGCCAGCTCCCAGTAATATACAGCCTGCCAGCCCCCATGTAGTATACAGCCAGCCCAGCCAGCCCCCTGTAGTATACAGCCAGCCCAGCCCCCATGTAGTATACAGCCAGCCTTCCCTCTGTAGTATACAGCCAGCCTGCCCCCTGTAGTATACACCCAGCCCGGCCTGCCCCCTGTAGTATAAAGCCAGCCGAGCCAGCCCCCTTTAGTATACAGCCAGCTCAGCCTGCCCCCTGTAGTATACAGCCAGCCCAGCCTGCCCCCAGTAGTATACAGCCGGACCACCCAGAACTTTAAAAAAAATAAACTTATATACTCACCCTCCAGCAGCCTCGATGCTCAGCGCGGCTACCGATGTCCCCAATGCGCTCCTCTTCTGTCTTCCCACTGGCTCCTCTTCTTTCTTTGGTCTATACTATGACATCACCAGCGGCCGCATCATAGTATGCGCCGGCCAGGAAGATAACATGGCCGTGTCCCTGCCTGCTGTACAGAAGACAGAAGGCAGAAGAGAAGCCACAGGGAAAACAGAAGAAGAGCCGCGCCGACATCGGGGAGCTCCGCAATGGGGCCACCAGAGAGTGAGTATATAAGTTTATTATTTTTATTGACTCGTGTATAAGCCAAGGTGACGTTTTTCAGCACAATTTTTGTGCTGAAAAACTCGGCTTATACGCGTGTATTCATGAATTTAAGATCAAAGTCCTGTCAGAATGATTGTTCATGAACAAATAGATGCTTATTTACATATTAAGAAAGCAGTACAGAACCTTTAATAGATGTATATTGGTAAATTACCTAATATCATTCCCCAACACCCAACAAAAAATTGAAAATGACAATTTTAAACATTTTTTTTGTTGAGCGGGAGGGGAAATTAGAGATGATTTGGTAGAAGTTCCATGTTACTATATCCGTCAATTTTCATATAGAAGTTTTCTCTTCAGCATTTACATCACAGGCAGAACTGCAACAGAAGATAAAAACCTTTTACTTTAAAAACACTATCATGGTCTCCACTCTCTATCTGTATGTCGAGACCTCAGACCTCAATGAATCAACCCCAGAATGTTACTGCCTTTGGCCATAAAGCTTCTGTAAAGTACATCCCTGTAACAAGAGCCCAGATAAAATGGCAGCCTCATAATTATGGAGAGAAAACAAATAAAAAATAAAATCAGGTTAGAGAAAAATGATACATTTTGTTATCTAGTTTTAATGGATTAAACTGAAAATTAGCAACACATTTCATTTAAGGAACATTCATAATCAGTGACTCAATTTTGCTGCAATTTGCAGAAATTTCTGTAAAACCATAAACAGTTCTCTTAGGCAACTTGAAACATTATGGGGTACATTTCCAAAGCTGTTTATAAATTTAAAGCTGCACTCTAATTGGTTGCCATGGACAACTACAGCAGTTGTACCTCAAACACTACAGATAAATCTCCCCCAATTTGAGGGGAATTTATTAAGACTGGTGTTTTAACGCTGCAGCTTCTTGACTGGTTTAGACCAAGTAAAACCTGGTATAAATTCCAGGAGAAGTCTCAGCTGTTTTTTGGCAGAAACTTTAGTGAATTTAGTCGGCCGGGCGTTCATGACCCCACCTGCAAATTGATAGAAATTAGCGGAAACACTGACTTTTACAAGCCTTGTCCACCACAAATATGTGTTAAATGAAGTGTTTACAGATTGAAGTTAACTTTACATTTTAAAATTAAGTCATTATTAGAATGATTTGGATTCAGTCATTGATGTAAAATAATTAACAAAGACACATCACAGAATTGTCTCTAGTGTTACTGCATTGCACAATTGGTTTCAAGGGCCTAATTTGCAATACCAGGAGCAACCTATAGACCACTGTGGTGCCCTTTCTGAAATTTTAGTTTGGTGAATTTGCTAACCTCGAACAACATTTTTTTTGCCCCGATTTAGAGAAATTCTACAAGCAAAATCAAGCAAGGATAAACCAGAGATACCTACTAATAGATCAAGGCACTTTGACTGTGATATTCTTCGTATATTAGTTGTCTGAGGGGCTCTGTTGGGTGTTTCTATAGCCCCCCAGTGCTTCACATTTACAGGCCTGAGCAGATGTGCAGAACATGTCTCCCCTTCCCCGTACTCTCCCCCCTCTCTGTCTACCTGTGTAATGACGAAACAGCAAGAAGTGCAGGGGAGGGGAGACATTCTCTGCTCATTGAAATTACATCACTGAGGGGCTATGGGAACACCCCACAGAGTCCCTTATACTCATTAGCATAATTGTAAAAAGTGTTTATTTTATAAGGAAGGCCATGGATAAGAAATATAAGAAAATTACCACAGTCACAGTGCCTGGATCTATGAGTAAGTGTCCCTGGTTTATCAGAATGGATTTTGATGGTAAATTTCCTTTAAGATGAATTAATATTTACATTATTTAAACTGTAACTATAATACTAATTTTTATTTTATGCCTATACACACACATATATAACACACACAATATATATATATATTATATATATATAATATATAATATATATATATATATATTTGAACAGAGGGGGGGCTTTGGCGCATAATTGGGGGTCTATGTGAATAAATTAATACATAGGTGTCGTGCTGATATAATATGAGCTGCCCGAGCTCATAAAGTGTACACACAATAGAAGACAAATAACAATATACCTGCGCTGACTGTAACTACTGATGCAAACAATGATATATGAAGTGAAGAGATGTATTGGCTGAGTGGTAACCGACTGATTAAACAGTCTTCAATTGAGGAGGTGATGATCAGGAAGTGTTCTCCGCAGTGGGAATAGTCCCACAAGGATAGAGCTATCCAATGTAGTAGAGCCTTTTTCTGTGAGCAAGTTTGAAGTCAGTCCAAAAGAGCAATTCAGTGTGGGAGCCCGGCCGGTGGCTCAACCACACAATAGTCGAGGAAGTGAATAGTGACGTCAATCTAAACTTACTCACAGAAAAAGGCATCTACTACATTGCATACCTACTATCCTTGTGGCACTATTCTCACTGCGGAGAAACTTCCTGATCATCATCACCTCCTTTAATCAGGTCGTTACCCACTCAGCCAACACATCTCTTACACTTCATATATCACTTTTGCATCAGTATTACAGTCAGCGCAGGTATATTGTTATTTTGTCATATATACACTCACCAGCCACTTTATTAGGATACCTGTCCCAACTGCTGTTAACACTTAATTTCTAATCAGCCAATCACATGGCGGCAACTCAGTGCATTTAGGCATGTATATATGTCAAGACAATCTCCTGCAGTTCAAACCGAGCATCATATGAAGGAAGAAAGGTGATTTGAGTGCCTTTGAACGTGGCATGGTTGTTGGTGCCAGAAGGGCTGGTCTGAGTATTTTAGAAAACTGCTGATCTACTGGGATTTTCACGCACAACCATCTCTAGGGTTTACAGAGAATGGTCCGAAAAAGAAAAACATCAGTGAGCGGCAGTTCTGTGGGCGAGGAATGCCTGTTGATGCCCAGAGATCAGAGGAGAATGGGCAGACTGGTTCGAGCTGATAGAAAGGCAACAGTGACATCAAATCGCCACCCGTTACAACCAAGGTAGGCAGAAGAGCATTCTGAACGCACAGTACAAATCGAACTTTGAGGCGAACTTCGGGTGCCACTCCTTTCAGCTAAGAACAGGAAACTGAGGCTACAATTTGCACAGGCTCATCGAAATTGACACTGAGAAGATGGAAAAACGTTGCCTGGTCTGATGAGTCTCGATTTCTGCTGCCGACATTCGGATGGTAGGGTCAGATTTGGCGTCAACACATGAAAGCATGGATCCATCCTGCCTTGTATAACGGTTCGGTGGTTGTGGTGGTGTCATGGTGTGGGGAATATTTTCTTGGCATCTTTGGGCCCCTTGGTACCAATTGAGCATCGCTTGCAACGCCACAGCCTACCTGAGTATTGTTGCTGACCATGTCCATCCCTTATGACCACAATGTACCCAACACTGATGGCTACTTTCAGCAGGATAATGCGCCATGTCATAAGCTGGAATCATCTCAGACTGGTTTCTGAACATGTCAATGAGTTCATATATATATATTAGCACTTCTGCCTTGCAGCGCTGGGGTCCTGGGTTTGAATCCCACCCAGGTCATTATTGCAAAGAGTTTGTATGTTCTCTCCGTGTTTGCGGGGTTTCCTCGGTTTCCTCCCACACTCAAAACATACTGTTAAGTTTGTTTAGATTGTGAGCCCCATGGGGACAGGGACTAATTTGACATGCTTTGTACAGCGCTGCGTAATCTGTGTGCGCTATATAAATAAAGGAATTATTTATTAATATATATATATATATACTCTGCTCAAAAATTCTAATTGAATAGTTTGTTCTGTACAAAGTTGAATGTACTGACAACAAAAAACAAAAAAAATAATCATGGAAATCAAATTTATTAACCAATGAAATGGCCTGGATTTGGAGTCAGCCACCAAATTAAAATGGAAAAACACACTAACGGTTGATCCAACTTTGATGCATGTCCTTAAAACAAGTCAAAATTAGGCTCAGTATTGTGTAAGGCCTTCCTACAATTCCTCGGTTTGCTCATGATGAGATTCCGATTGGACTCCTGAGGGATTTTCTCTCAGACCTGGACTAATGCATCCGCCAATTCTGGGCAGTCGTGGTGGCATGGGGATGTTGGTGGATGAGCGGAGACGATGTTCCGATGTGCTGTATTCAGGTCTGGGGAACGAGCGGGCCAGACAGTATGTATCCTGCCGCACAAGAGAAAATTAAAACACTAGAACTGTTTTTGCCAAGCAAGAGAGGAAATAACTCATCAGCTCTACCGCCCCTGGTGCAGCTATGCCCTGTCTACGTACCCCTTGTACGGAAAGAACCAGCAGTCTCTGCACAGTGAAGCTATGTTCTATGGAGACTGAAGAGGGGTTGAGGGATGTTTCAACAAAAACTTCATTGCAAGATCGGAGGATTCTATGAGGGATGACATTCATGGCCTATCAACAGCATGACAGACTATATTAATTTTTGTGCAGAGAACACCATACCACAAAAACGGTGAGGTGCTTCTCTAACAACAAACTCCAGATAAACCCTGATATAAAAGTTGTACTTAAAGAGAAAAGAGATTTTAGATAGGTGACACAGAAACCTGAGGAGCCCAGGCGACAAATAAGGGAGGGGAAATGTATACAAGAGGAAGATAAGGAAAAGATGAAACAGGAAAACAACGGGGTGGGGGCTGGAAAAGTCTCAAATCAATATCTGATCAGACAGCTGTCTTCTCTCAGGTTACAGCAGATAAGAGGGGGTTAATGGACTTAATCTATTCTTCAATAGGTTTAATCACAGCCTGCCCCTCCCACCTTACAGGCATCCCACTGAGAAAACATGAGGTTCATGTCACCAGAATACCATTCTATTGTCTGGCCTGCCGGGGATACAGGTCAACACCCAGTGGGCCCTTATAAGTCACCATCTCCTGCCTGTGTCGTGCAGGCACATTCAGCTGAGGCTGGAGGAAGGGGGCAGAGGGGGGACTATGGTCGTCCTGCAGAGAGAGGAGAGACAAGACGTTCTCTGCTCTTCCATAGCCAGCGTGGGCAGGGAGTAAGACATTTCCTCCTCCTGCACTGAGCACCTCAGCCCTGTGTCACTGCAGGAGAACATGGTCCCCTGATTCATCGCTGCCTCCCTGGAGGAGCAGAAGGAGCTGTCACTAAGTACAGACCAGAGACCTGGGCCCCTAGTTATCACAGTGGGCCCCTCTCTGGTCATGCTGGAGTTGTCCTCCCCTGGCACAGCACAGGCTGCACTCATGTGCCCAGGGGCTCAGGATGGATGAGGAGTGCTGCTGCCCCCCCCATGATGGCTTCCAGCACAAGAAAAAGGTACAAAATAAAAAGTGCATCAATTACACACACACAGTGCAGCTCATATCATCACCTGCAATGTGATGAAAGTTGTCAGTACTTGTGAGTTGACTGTATTGTAAGTTATTGCTGATAATAAGGATGGATCGTCACACGTAACGCGCTGACTGTGTTTAGAACCACCCCCCCCCCGGGGGGGGGGGGGGGTTGGCAGGTGAGCGTACTATGCATGGATGATGGATACCCGCACCCAGTGTCCTGTATTGTCAAGCAAGGGCTGGAGAAGCGTTACGTGTGACGCAGCTAGTCCCAGTGTACAGTATACCCCAGTTTTACGGTGACCGCAGCCTAGTGTTACCAGTATACTCCGTGTCGCTGTGGGACCGCAGCCTCAGATGACAGTATACTCCGCGTTACATGATCGCAAGCATCAGTATTACCAGCATCCCCGTGTTATGTGACCCAGCCTAGTATTACCAGTATACTCCGTGTTACGTGTGACGACAGCCGTCAGTATTTACCAGCATTATGTACGTGCACCGCAGCCTCAGTATACCATATACTCCGGTTACATGTGACGCAGCCTAGTATTACCAGCATATCCGGTGACCGCAGCATCAGTATTACCAGTATCTCCTTGTTACGTGTGACCGCAGCACTCAGTATTACCAGCATACCCCGTGGTATATGTGACCGCAGCCTCAGTATTACCAGACATACCCCGCGGTTACATGTGCCGCGGCCTCAGTATTACCAGTATACTCTGGGTATGTGTGACACAGCCTCGTATTACCAGCATACCCGCGTACTTGTGACGCGCCTCAGTATACCAGTATACCCCGCGTTACGTGTGACCCTAGCGTTGATACCAGCTAACCCCACGTTACATGTGACTAGAGCCTCAGTAGTTACCAGATACTCCTTGTTAGGTGTGACCACAGAATCCTCAGTATGACAGCATTCCCCGTCTTACGTGTGACCGCACCTAACATCAATGCTCTATAGTGCCATTTAATAATCTTTTATATTATTAACATAATCTGGAGCCGAATTTACTGTTTTAAATGGAAATGAAGTAATGGCCCTAGAGCAGTGATGGCAAACCTTTTAGAGGCCGAGTGCCCAAACTACAACAAAGACCCGCTTATTTATCGCAAAGTGCCAGCACAGAAATGTAATTTGTGATTTATACTCCCTTCTCTGTCACAGTTTTCATTGATACCAGCACTCTGAGGACACCAATAAAGCAGAAAATAGTCCCAGGTAGTACTGTCACTTTAAAATAGCTCTGTGCACAGCAAGTCCTGGGCTGTCTGGGATTGCAGGAAGATACCTGGAGTCCTCTCTGGTGAGTGCCCACAGAAAGGGCTCTGAGTGCCACCTCTGGCACCAGTGCCATAGGTTAGCCATCACTGCCCTAGAGATGCCAAGCTCCTCTCCCATGCCTTCTCTTCAGCTAATGAGTGGGATGTGGAGCCAGATCAGGGTGATCGGTGACGTTCCCTTTAAATAGATTAATGTGCAAATTTACTTAAAGAGTCACATGGGTGGGGGAAGGCAACTATACAGAATAAATAATCCCTCATTATGTTTATTATATTCCAATGCTGAAAATGATAATGATCTTAAATTAATTAATGTTTATTATTAGAAGTCTCAATAAAGACTATCACTACTTTGGAAAATGAAGCTTAATATTGCATTTATTATTCCTCTGCTGATAAACACAATTACTGGGTCGCCATGACATAAGGTAAAAGTTGTGTTAATTTTAGCTGCTGTGTTCTATAACATGCAGAAACATTTTGTTCACAACATCTCAAGATTTAAAGGTAAACACTTATACCTCAGGCTGGACGAAGTTACACTGAAGAGAAGGTGGTCCGTCTATACCCATTGATGAGACGACATTGGCATAGAATAAATTTCTGCTGATACTTTTATTTTTCATTTTTTTATCTAACTTTATTATACTTATAAATGAAATGTATCCTTACTTTTTATGTCACAAATGAACTTATTGAGATGTCTCATAGTCCTAGTTTCAATAAATCTCTTCAATATATTTGTTTTTCGTAGCGAATTCCAAAATCTCCATAGAAATCTCTGCTTCTCCTTGTCCAAACAGTGAATGCCAGAGGGCCCCAGTGGGTCCACATCTAAATACAAGTAAAAAAAAATCTCAGTAGCAGCTAAAGAGCACTAAGTTCTAATGACTGATAAGATATAGGTTTAATAGTTTTGTAGAATTATAGCCTCAATAAACAGCATGGTGCGCATGGGTTTTAAATAAAAAAATGATAGAAACAATTACAAACCCCATGAATCTCAATCTACAACCAGCAGTTATCTGGCTTTCTTTGTTTAATGCTGTAAGAAGAATGTTGTAGGCCTCCATGGAGCCTTGTGCCAGTGGATATATTTTACATGTATAAAGCAAAGTATCAATGCGTTTATTACAAATCTCTGGCAAAAGTGTTAGGCTGCATTCAAGCGTTCCGTTCACGATGCATTTTCAAACGCATCACAACAGCTGAGACAAGGAGATTTGACTAATTACATGTTGTCTGTCAAAATTGCGTTTAAAAAATGCATGTTTTAACACATGTTAACACAGCATTTAAATTGTGTATTGCATGGATTGTTATTGTTTGATAGTGTGTGTAAATTTGTTAACTAATACATTTTGTAAACGCAGTGTTGACAGCAAGATGAGTAGGCAAATTCCTCGTCTCAGCTGTTGTTAGCATTTGAAAAAGCATGCGGAACGCACACATAAATGACAACATGTAAGATGAGCGTACATCAATCTCTTAGTGCCATTAATAATCTTTATATTAGTTACTAAAGTGCTCAGTAAGTTAAAGATAAATATATCAGGTCCCCTAATACTATGACCTGTACAGTATGATAATCCCCTTTCGCTACCCGGACCCTTTAGATTAACTTACCCACACCCCCGACTCCCATGAGCAACCCTCCTACATCCCACTGACTCCAGCCTGCCTCCAAGAAACTTCGTGCTTCTCGGGAAAAAACTCAAAATGACCGGTACTGATGTGCAGTTTATCAAATGTTTACCAACTTTGCAATGTCTGCTTTATTGGTTACTCAGGGAATTATTGTTCTATGGGCCATGCTATAGAGGGGGGAAGAGGAAGAAAGAAAGGAGGAAGGGAGATGAAGGGAGGAGGAAGAAGAAAAAAAGGGAAGATCCGATGGACCCCGGGGGGGGCGAACCACAAACTCACCACGACGCAACAGGATACCGACCAACTTGTAAACCGGAACATACCTCCCTCCCAAACCCACCACCACCCCCCCCACCCCACCCCCACCCCCACCCCCCCCACACCCCCCCCACACCCACCAACCACCACATCACCCCCCCCCCCCCCCCCCCACCCTCTTACATCAACCTAACTCCTAACCCAACCCCCCATACACCCCCCACACTAACACCCCCCTCCCACCCCAAACTCCCCAACAAAACCCCCCAACCCCCTCCCCACCACCACACCCCAACCCCCCCAACCCCACCCCCACTAACAACACCCCCCCCCCCCAACACCCCACACACCCCACCCCCCCCTCCACCACCCCCCTCCCCACCCTCGCCCTGTCTACCCACCGGGTGTTCCCGCCCCCCCCAAAACCGCCGGTACCTATCTGTTTAACACACCAAAAAATGGAAAAACCTATTGACTTGGTATAAAACTAGGGTGGGAAATGCTATCGTCCCAACCAAATATAGCTGGCCAGACCCTGCCCCAGGATATAGCAACCAGCCCCTGAACACCCCGAGTATATAGCCAGCCCCTGTCCCCCAGTATATAGGCCTGTAGCCCCCGGCCCCAGTGATATAGCTTTCCCCCTTGCCCTTAATATAAAACCAGCCTTGCCCCCCCCAGTATGCTGCCTCCAGCCTCTACCCACAGATATAAACCTTGCCAGCCTCCTACCCCAGTATTATAGCCTGCCAGCCATTCCCCCCAGTATATAGTGGCCGCCCCTGACCACAAGATTGCCAAGCTTATAAAAAAAAATTAACACTGTAACTCCCTGTTCTGTGCTCACGCCAGTACTCTTCTTCGTTTCAGGTGCTCTTTCTTCATGTCCTCTGGTCCTCTTGGGTCCCCCCAGCAACCTCTTTGGGTTACTGCGCCCATGCGTCTAGCATACACAAGGAGTCAGCTGCTTGCCGATGTCATGTTTGTGCACCAACGGCATCGCCGGAGGGGACCCAAAGTGGAGCAGAGGAACTGAAAGAGGACCTCGTTGGACACAAAGACGGAGCATGAGAACCTGATGGCACACCCGAGCACCGAGGACCTGTGGGGGCTGGAAAACTAGTCATGCTGCTTAATAATTGAGTATAACATGTTAGGGGCTCTTCTGACTGCGTATTCAAATACAAATAGATTTGAGATAACCTTTTCACGTCCCCTGCTACTACTCATTTACCAGGTAAATTTGTTATATTTAAACCTTACAGTTAGCTTTTTGTCCCGTCATACTGTTTCAATGTTCATATTTCATTTGATTGAAGAGAACGAAAAAAGAGAAACCCCACATAAGCTAATTACCAAAAAAGCATCATGACAAAAACAAACTATGTGAAAGAAGGGAAAGAAAAACGGAAGCCCGTGTGTTAGTGTGAAAACAAAATACATCTTATTGAAATATGACAGATCAAATGTTCTAAAAAGTTGCAATTCATGTGCCGATGTCTACAAAAAACACCCACTCCTAATCTAAAAAATAAATGCAATTATATCTAAATAGCGATATTACACTTGAACACAATTGAACAAACGGTATAAAACTATATAGACGAGTTTATCAAGGTGCTAACAATGTATACTCCCACCGCGTAAAGATTTAAACAGGGGTCCCCATCTACGGCCGAGCGGCACATGCGGCCCGCGGACAGTTCCTGCGGCCCCCGTGCAGTCGGGCAGGGGCTTCGTCCCGTCCGAACAGGAAGCTCTGCCATCCAAGATATAGGGGGAAACGCCCGCTCGAGGAACACTATTATTGCAGGTGGAGTGATGTGGGCGGTTAAACCACCCCGGCGCAAATCGCTCTTTGAACGACTATGCGCGCGCCGCGTGATGATCATCACGCGGCGCGACACCTTTTCTGTCCGGCAGGCCGCAAGAAGAAAGAAGACGCGGGGAGCCAGGGTAAAGTATAGGATTTTTACATTTTTTTCGCGCAGTAAAAACATTGCCGCCGCGGGGGCCTCCTATACTGCCCACTATCATTAGGGGCGCACTCTAAACCTACTACCTGGTGGGGGCACTCTAACTACTGGTGGGTCACCCCCTAAATAAAACCGGGGGGCCTATCTAACCTAAGTGGGTGGGGGAGCTATAAACCCATCACCCCTACCGTGGCCGACTCTCCCTACACCTCACCGCCGCGGGGGCCCCCCCTCAATAAAGTGGGGCAAAACCCTAATACACTACTGGGGGGGGACCATATACAAATACCCTAACTGGTGGGGGACACCTAACCTACTCTAACTGGTGGGGGCATAAATACTCCTACATGGTGGCGGGAATCCTCGCCTCATAACTACTGTTGGGGGCAACATACAATAATACACACACTGGTGGGGGGACACTCATTACCACTAACTAACTGGTGAGGAACACTAAAGAAATAATATGTGGTGAACATAAAATACTATGGTGGCCGGGGCCTTACCTCCCTCCCCCACGGGGCCCCATAATATGAATCCCTCTGGAAGTGAATACTGGAATTGTGCGGGCGACATAAAATCTAATGCGCGTGCGGGGGGAATTTCCCACACGGAATAGACGGCTCCCCATGGCTGGGAGGGCATTTAAATAACAATGACGAGGGCGGGGGACTCTCCTAACACACCAAACTAACCCTGATGCCTGGAGGGCCGCGAAGCCCCAGACATAGGACAGGATACGGGTCTATTTCATCATGTTGCTGCATGACGGGACAGGGCGAGCATGGTAATAATTCACAATGACGGGACAGTCTAGTAATTAATAGGGGGGCAGCATATTCCAATAATTAATGGAGAGGGGTCCCAGTATATTAATAATTAATTGACCCCTTAATGTAATTCATTGGGCCAGAATAAAAATAAGTTCAAAGGGGGTCGCAGATATTTAATAATTAATTGAGGGGGGGGTGGGGGGGGGGAGGTGTATTACGGGATGAGGTACAGTACCACTATTTATCCGGCCTCCAACGGTCGAGAGGGACAATGAAAGGCCCCTATGTAAAAAGTTTGGGGCCCTGATTTAAAAACATTATGTAACTAGTACTACAGCACATTGGGGAAACAAAAGTTATGGAAATAATGAAGATATAAAATATCAGTGACAAGCCGTATAAAATCAGTATAGAATAACATATAATTACCTTACTATGGGGCACATTTACTTACCGGTTGGAGGAGTTCACCGAAGTGCCACTATTGCACTAAGATTGTGCGCCGATATCCTGACAGTGACGTCCCCACTCAGGTCCGCTGGAGTTCAATCTTCTTCAGGTGCATGTAAGGTGCTTGACACAATTTGAAAGTTAAATCCCACCTCAGTCCGAATCCATTGGATCGTCTGACGGTAAGTGGGCGTGCACACCCTTAGTAATAAGCCCCTATGTGTAAACGTCAAGGTTATCAGCAAGGAGTAGGGGAAAGAACTCCCACGCATATCACGCGTCCACTCTGTCTAAGGTGTGTTCATTCCAAATGTTCCCATAATTGTAAAGCACTGTGGAATTTGATGACACTATAGAAAAAAAGGATTATCATTATATTATATATTATGATAGAGCAATGCAAAGTATAATTATTTTGAAATGTGAAGAAAGATAATTTTTCAAATTGAAAACTGAAAATTGTGGTGTGCATATGTAAGCGATGCAGGATATTATGGCACTATATAAATAAAGATTATTATTATTATTATTATTATATGTATTCAGCCCCTGTAACCTGATATTCCTAAGTAAAATCAAGTGTTTACAATTGCTATTAGATGTCACCTTATTAGTAAATAGAGAACATCTGCATGAATTTATTGAATGAAACACACAGCATCATGAAAATTAAGAAAACCCATCAGACAGCTTAGTGATATAGGTGTGTTGAAGTGTATATGTAGAGTATATGGGAGCAATAGGCATAACTGCTAACCTACCAAGACATGGCTATTACCTTACGGATAGCCAGACAAGGAGAGCACAAGTTAGAGAAACAGCCAAGAGGCTCATGATCCAGAAGCTATACAGAGACCTGCTGCTCAGGTGGGAGAAGTGTTCACAGGACGAGTAATGGTTGTCTATTCCCAAATCTTGCTGCTATGGAAGGTGACAAGAATCAAGCCATAAAAAGTCACGTTTGTAATAAGCTATGTGGGGATACAGGAACGATAGTTAGAAGGTCCACAACCGATGAATCCAAAATGTAAAAGGAACCTGCAATTTAATTTAAGCTATCAAATTTTTTTTTACTTCTAAAAAACATGATTAAAAAGCATTGGCCTTATCCTTCAGGGTAAAGTCACAATGGTGTTTAACTCATGCGTTTCAAAACGCATTGCAACAGCTGAAGACAGATTTGCCTAATTAAAAGCTGTTAAAATGTGCATTTACACAATACAACCGTTAACGCACACGTTAATAAATGTGTTAACAATGCATTAACACAATGCTAATGCAAGTGTTAACATCGCATTAAACTGCATTGTTAACCGCATTTTAATCAGGCAAATCTCTCTTCAGCTGTTGCAATGCGTTTTGAAAAGCTTTGAAACTTCACCCTAAATGTTTCCTTACATAAGTGATTCATGCATATTCCATTGTTCCCTGAACTGCCTGCTTCCTGTCAATGTCACTGCTACTAACATGCTGCTGTATGGGACTAGTACTTTGGGGACATGTGCCAATATTCTAAAACATATACAAAGAGGTGCAAAGTGTGCAGTTGCCTTAACCTCTTAACACTCGCATCCGATATATCAGGCGCTGATGCTGTAACTTAGAGCTCAACATCAGGTGCCCTGAAAAAACAGTGGCCCGATTCTGAAAAACAAGTAGGGTGGCATGTGATGTGGGTGGAGTTACAAACTCCATACAAACTGTTTATAGATGGTCATAATCAACATGTACACCGCAGAGAAAGAGACTCGTACTACCTCCTATACAGGAATAAAGCTTTTTTAAGAGAACACAACTTAATATGACTAAGGCTACATGCACACTGCCGTTGCCGCCGCACCGTAGCCCATAGAAGTGTATGGGGGCGTATATCGGCTGTACATACGTCGGCCTTATATACGTCCCTATACAAGTGTGTGAATGCAGCCTAATAATACACTAAAAAATATACAATACCTTCTTCGATAAACAAGAATGTAAACTTATAATACTGCCCCCTAAGTAAAAATTATTGTAAAACTGCATTTTAGTAACAAGACTTATAACTACTATAATACGCTCCATATGTACAAGCATATAACTACAATATAGTGCCCCCTATTCCATATATAATACTATAATACTTCCCCTATACAAGAATATATTATTATATTACTGCCCCTATGTACACAATATACACTACCATAATAATGCCGCCTATGTACAAGATAAAATACTAAATACTGTCCCCTGTACAAGAATAAAACTACTAATACTGCCCCCATGATACAAAAATAGAAAACTACTATAATACTGCCCCCTATGTACAAGAATATAACTGCTATATACTGCCGCCTATGTACAGGAATATAACTACTATAATACTGCCTCCCTATGTACAAGAATAAAACTACATAATCATGCCCCCTATGTACAAGAATATAACTAATAATACTGCCCATGTACAAGAATATATTTATATTACTGCCCCCTATGTACCACAAAAATAACTACCATAATACTGCCGCCTATGTACAAGAATATAACCTACTATAATACTGTCCCCGATGACAAGAATAAAACTACTATATACTGCCCCCTATGTACACAAAATAGAACTACTAATACTGCCCTATGTACAAGAATATAACTGCTATAATATGCTCCTGATGTACAGGAAGATTAACTACTATATTACTGCTCCTATGTACACAAGAATAAAACTACTATAATACTGCCCCTATGTACAAGAATATAACTACTATAAATATGCCCCCTGTGTACAGAATATAATTTACTATAATATGCCCTATGTACAAGACTATAACACTATAATATGCCCCCTACGTACAAGAAATATAGTACTATAATACTGCCCCTATGCACAAGAATAGAACTGCTATAATACTGCCCCTATGTACAAGAATATAACTACTATAATTTAGCCCCCTATGTACAAGAATATAATTACTATAATACTGCCCCCATGTACAAAAGACTATAACTACTATAATACTGCCCCCCTATGTACAAGAATATAACTACTATAATATGCCCCTGTGTACAAGAATATAATTACTATAATACTGCCCCCTATGTACAGACATAAACTACTATAATACTGCCCCCTACGTACAAGAATATAGTACTATAATACTGCCCCCTATGCACAAGAATAGAAACGCTCTAATACGTTGTCCTATGTACAAGAACATAACTACAATAATACTGTCCTATGTACAAAGATATAACTACTATAATACTGTCCCTATGTACAAGAATATAATTACTATAATACTGCCCACTATGTACTAGAATAGAACTACTATATACTGCCCCCCTATGTACAACAAGAACTACTATATACTGCCCCCTATGTACAAGAATATAAATACTAAATACTGCCCCCTATGTACAAGACTATAACTACTATAATACTGCCCCTAGTACAAAGAATAGAACTACTATAATACTGCCTATGAACAAGAATAAACTGCTATAATACTGTACCATGTACAAAGAATATAACTACTATAATACTGTCCCTATGTACAAGAATAGAATTACTATAATAGCCCTATGTACAAGAATATAACTGCTATAATACTGCCCCCTATGTACAAGTATAAAACTATTACTAGATGCAGCCCTTCCCCCCAGTATATAGTGAGTCAGCCCCCTCCAGTATATAGCCATCCAGCCCCAGTAACAGCCAACAGTCACCCCCAGTACAATTGCCAGCCACCCAGTATACAGCCAGCCTGCCCCCTTATATATAGACAGTCCCCCACATACGGCCCCACTCCAGTACATACAATAAAAAAAACATGAACCACACCTTCCGACGCTCCCCCGTTGCTCGCTACTTGATCTAGTCCGACCGGCGGTGACAGCTGTACGCACCGGTCGTACACGACAGAATATGATGTTGACCACTTGCCACTGTTCACATATAGTAAACATAGAAGCTTCCTATAGAAGGACAGCAGGCTGAGATCTAGAAAACCATGAGGAATTGTACAGAAAGTATATTGGAAACTTTATAACTTTTATAATACAAACAAACATAATTTGCTGAAATTGAACACCGTTTTAAAGAGGATTGTTAACCAAATTTCGGCACTAGGAGCTGCTTACAAAGAGGCAGCGCTCGGACGCCCCTCATGAATAATCGGACCTTTGTGAGTTTGTGTACCCCGCCGCAGTGTTAGATAGCGGTTACGGAGGTTTCCGGTTAACGCTATAACACTAACACTGCGGCGTTGTTCAAGCACTATGTAAGCAGCTCTAGTGGCGAAAATTTTGGTGACAGGTCCTCTTTAAGCTATAAACTAGCTACATCCTGAAGGTTATGGTGTCACTTGTCACTTTCCATATAAGAAGCCTAGTACTATAGACCATACATTATAGTGGGGGCCATCAGCTTCAAGTTATCCAGCTGTATATACATCTAATCAGCATAAGCATATGAAGCGTGAAGAAAACTGTGGCGCTCATTGATGAGAGCGCAGAAAAGCAGCGGTTATAGCGGTAAGAAATGACGAGACCTGATTGCTCAAGTGTGCTTTCCCCACGGAGCACTAAAACCCACATACATTGTACCAGCGGTAACGGAAAGGAGCAAATAGAAAAACTGACACGGCTGATGTTTTTATGAGAAGGGAAAATGTATGTCAAGTGAAAGAAATTATAGACTATTTAAATCAGTGAAGAATGCCAAAAGCAGTTTTCAAGCAAGTGTTCGCTATCTTGTTTAGACACGACCAAACAGAGAAGAGGAACTAGGGCTGTTGAAAAGACTGAATCACTATTTATTTTCTCATTGACGTTTAATAGACAACTGCTAGCGAACCACACACCAGTCAAGATAAATACTAAGTACTGGAATGAACTCGAGAAAGTCTCCCTGGGACACCTACGTTGTGATAGCCTACGACACGCGGAAGGAGGCCAAATATTAAGGCAACGATGAAAACGGGTCCTAGTGGTAGTACGACACTACTAGCAAAACAGAGGACGAGAAATTGAGGAAGGGACGATGGTGAAGGATGCCGTAGATAGAAGCCGAAGAACACAAAAAAAAGTTGTAGGCTTGAACATAGAGGAGGCCAATAAGGAATAGCTATTGGTACTGTTGGGAAGCGGGCAGAGGCACAAACCGTTAACATCAATGCTCTATAGTGCCATTTAATAATCTTTTATATTATTATCCATAATCTGGAGCCGAATTTACTGTTTTATATGGAAATGAAGTAATGCCCCTAGAGATTACTCAATTGCTCAGTTAAAGAATAATATATCAGGTCCTTAATACTATGACTGTAATTTATGATAATTTGATGCATTATAACTTCCCACAAATGAGCATTACATCCCCACTGATGTGCTCCAAGAAACTTTCATGCTTTCGGGAAAAAACTCAAAATGACGGTACTGCATGTGCAGTTTTATCAAATGTTTACCAACTGCAATGTCTGCTTTATGGTTACTCAGTGAATTATTGTCTATGGAGCCAAATGCTATAATCGTATAATAGTAATCAAAAGTATTACTGTATATACTGGAGTATAAGACGACCCAAGTATAAGCCGCGGTACCTACTTTTAACACAAAAAAATGGGAAAACCTATTGACTTGAGTATAAACCTAGGGTGGGAAATGCATATGTCCCAACCCAATATATAGCTGGCCAGCACCCTGCCCCCCAGGATATAGCCAACCAGCCCATGAACCCCAGTATATAGCCAGCCCCTGTCCCCCAGTATATAGCCTGCTAGCCCCCGGCCCCCAGTATATAGCTTTCCAGCCCCTGCCCTTAATATACAACCAGCCTCTGCCCCCCAGTATGCTGCCTGCCAGCCTCTACCCCCAGTATATAACCTGCCAGCCCCTGCCCCCAGTATATAGCCTGCCAGCCCATCCCCCCAGTATATAGCTGGCCAGCCCCTGACCCAAGTATGCCAAGCTTATAAAAAAAAATTAACACTGTACTCACCTTTCTGATGCTCACGCAGTCCTCTTCTTGCTTCAGGTGCTCTTTCTTCATGTCCTCTGGGTCCTCTTCGGGTCCCCCCAGCACCTCTTTGGGTTCACTGCGCATGGTCAGCATACACAATGACGTCAGCTGCTTGCCGATGTCATTGTTTGTGCACCACCGGCATCGCGAGGGGACCCAAAGTGGAGCCAGAGGAACCTGAAGAGGACCTGTTGGACACAAAGACGGAGCTGAAGCACCTGTGGCAAGAAGAGGACCTGTGGGGGCATTGGAAAACTGAGTACAGTGTTCATTTTTTTAAATAGATTTGAGTATAAGCTGTGTTAGGGTTGGCTTATACTTGAGTATACACGGTAAATAACTTTTTGAATATTTAAACCTTACAGTTACAGACTTTTATGGTCGTTTCATATGACTGTTTTTGCGATGTAATGTATCATATTTCATTTGAATTGAGAGAACAAAAAAGAGAACCCCATAAGTAATTACCAAAAAAGCATCTGACAAAAAAACCTATGTGAAAGAAGGGGAAAGAAAAGGAGCCGTGTGATTGTTATGAAAACAAAATACAATCTTATTGAAATATGACAGTATCAAATGCTTCTAAAAAGTTGCAATTCATGTGCCGATGTCTACAAAAAACCCACTCCTAATCATAAAATAAAATGGCAATTATTTAAATTGCGATATATAACTTGAAACACAATAGCACACAAGGTAATAAAACTATATGTGGTTTATAAGTTAAATATGTATATACGGTAAGATTTAAAACAGGGGTCCCATCTACGGCCCGGCGGCACATGCGGCCCGCGGACAGTTTCTCTGCGGCCCCCGCAGTCGGGCAGGGGCTTCCGTCCGTCCGGACAGGAAGCTCCTGCCATCCAAGTATAGGGAAACGGCCGCTCGAGCACTATTATGCAGGTGGAGTGATGTGGCGGTAAACCACCCCGGCGCAAATCGCTCTTTGAACGATGCGGGCCGCGGATGACGTCATCACGGGCCGCGACCTTTCTGTCCGGCAGCCGCAGAAGAAAGAAGACGCGGGAGCCAGGGTAAGTATAGGATTTTTAAATTTTTTTAAGCAGCAGTAAAAACATTGCCCCAGCGAGGGGCCCTAATATATGAATAATTCATTAGGGGAGCATCAATAAATAACTAATGGTGGGGGACATCTAATAATGGTGGGGTCATAAATAAAAAAAATAATAACTAATGGTGGGGGACATATAAAATCAACCTATGGTGGGGGCAAATAAAAAAAATAATAACTAATGGGGGGGACATATAAAATAACTAATGGTGGGGGACATATAAAATAACTAATGGTGGGGGGCAAATAAAAAAAATAATAACTAATGGTGGGGGGACATTAAAAATAACTAAGGTGGGGGCAATAAACAAAAATAATAACTAATGGTGGGGGGACATATAATACACTATGGTGAGGGCACCAAAGAAAAAAATAAACTAATGTGGGATATAACAAATAACTAATGGTGGGGGCAAATAAAAAAAAAATACTAATGGTGCGGGACATATAAATAACTAATGGTGCGGTGCGGGGGGATTTTAAAATAACTAATGGTGGGGGCTATAAATAACTAATGTGGGGGGGGACACATCTACAAAAACTAATGATGGAGGGGCAGCATAGGAAATAATTAATGTTGTGGGGGAGGGACATAGGTATAATTAATATGAGTGGACAGTCTAGTAATTATAGGGGGCGCATATTCAATAATTAATGGAGAGGGGTCCCGTATATTAATAATTAATTGACCCCTTTAATTATCATTGGGCCAGTATATAAAAGTTCAAAGGGGGTGCAGTATATTAATAATTAATGAGGGGGGGTGGGGGGGGGGCAGTGTATTACGGGATGAGGTGCACATGTTACCACTATTTATCCGGCCTCCAACGTTGAGAGGGACAATGAAACGCCCCCTATGTAAAAAGTTTGGGGCCCCTGATTTAAAACATTATGTAACTAGTACTACAGCACATTGGGTCAAACAAAAAGTTATGGAAATAATGAAGATATAAATATCAGCTGACAAGCCTGTATAAAATCAGTATATGAATACATATAATACCTACTATGGGGCACATTTACTTACCGGTTGGAGGAGTTCACCGAAAGTGCCACTATGCACTAAGATTGTGCGCCGATATCCTGAATGTGACGCTCCCCATCAGGTCCGCTGGGAGTTCAACTTCTTCTTCCAGGTGCATGTAAGGTGCTTGACACAATTGAAGTTAAATCCCCGCTCAGTCCGATCACATTGGATCGTCTGACGGTAAGTGGGCGTGCACACCCTTAGTAATAAGCCCCTATGTGTAAACGTCAAGGTATCATGCAAGGAGTAGGGGAAGAACTCCCACGCATATCACGCGTCCACTCTGTCTAAGGTGTGTTTCATTCAAAATGTTCCCATAATCTGTAAGCACTGTGGAATTTGAGACTATAGAAATAAAGGATTATCATTATTATTATATATTATGATAGAGCAATGCAAAGTATCAATTATTTTGAAAGTGAAGAAAAGATAATTTTGTACAAATTGAAAACTGAAAATTGTGGTGTGCAATGTAAGCGATGCCGGATATTATGGCACTATAAATAAAGAGTTATTATTATTATTATAATTTATATGTATTCAGCCCCTGTAACCTGATATTCCTAAGTAAAATCAAGTGTTTACAATTGCTATTAGATGTCACTTATTAGTAAATAGAGAACATCTGCATGATTTATATGAATGAAACACACAGCATCATGAAAATTAAGAAAACCCATCAGACAGCTTAGTGATATAGGTGGTGTTGAAGTGTATTGTAGAGTTATATGGGAGCAATAGGCATAACTGCTAACCTACCAAGACAGGTTCTACTTACGGATAGCCAGACAAGGAGAGCACAAGTTAGAGAAAACAGCCAAGAGGCTCATGATCCAGAGAAGCTACTACAGAGACCTGCTGCTCAGTGGGAGAATGTGTTCAAGGACGAGTAATGGTTGTTATTCACAAAATCTTGCTGCTATGGAAGCAGTGACAAGAATCAAGCCATAAAACGTCACGTTTGTAAAAGCTATGTGGGGATACAGGAAGCATATGTGTAGAAGGTCACACCGATGAATCCAAAATGTAAAAGGAACCTGCAATTTAATTTAAGCTATCAAATTTTTTTTTTTAACTTCTTAAAAAACTATGATTAAAAAGCATTGGCCCTTCCTTCAGGGTTAAAGTCACAAATGGTGTTTAACTCAGTGCGTTTCAAAACGCATTGCACAGCTGAACGACAGATTTGCCTAATTAAAAGCTGTTAAAATGTGCATTTACACAATACAACCGTTAACGCACACGTGTAAAAATGTGTTAACAATGCATTAACACAATGCTAATGCAAGTGTTAACATCGCATTAACTGCATTGTTAAACCGCATTTTAATCAGGCAAATTCTTCAGCTGTTGCAATGCGTTTTGAAAAGCTTTGAAACTTCACCTAAATGTTTCCTTACATAAGTGATTCATGCATATTCATTGTTCCCTGAACTGCCTGGCTTCCTGTCACTGTCACTGCTACTAACATGCGCCTGTATGGGACTATAGTACTTTGGGACATGTGCCAATATTCTACAAACATATACAAAGAGGTGCAAAGTGTGCAGTTGCCTTAACCTCTTAACACTCGCATCGATATATCAGGCGCGATGCTGTAACTTAGAGCTAACATCAGGTGCCCTGAAAAAACAGTGGCCCGATTCTGAAAAACAAGTAGGCGTGGCATGTGATGTGGGTGGAGTTACTAAACTCCATACAAATGTTTATAGATGGTCTAAATCACACATGTACACCGCAGAGAAAGAGACTCGTACTACCTCCCTTATAAGGAATAAAGCTTCTTTTTAAGGAACACAACTTATATGACTAAGGCTACATGCACACTGCCGTTGCCGCCGCACCGTAGCCCATAGAAGTGTATGGGGGCGTATATCGGCTCTGACATACGTCGGCCTTATATACGTCCCTATACATGTGTGTGAATGCAGCCTAATATAACACTAAAAATATACAATACCTTCTTCGATAAAACAAGAATGTAACTATTAAATACTGCCCCTAAGTAAAATATATTGTAAAACTGCATTTTAGTAACAAGACTTAAACACTAAATACTGCTCCCCATGTACAAGCATATAACTAATATAATAGTGCCCCCTGTTACATATATAATACTATAATACTTCCCCTATGTACAAGAATATATTACTATAGTACTGCCCCTATGTACACAAATATACACTACCATATATGCCGCCTATGTACAAGAAATAAACTACTATAAATACTGTCCCCTATGTACAAGAATAAAACTACATAATACTGCCCCCTAGTACAAAAATAGAAAACTACTATAATACTGCCCCCTATGTACAAGAATATAACTGCTATATACTGCCGCCTATGTACAGGAATATAACTACTATAATACTGCCTCCCTATGTACAAGAATAAAACTACTATATCTGCCCCCATGTACAAGAATATACTACTATAATACTGCCCATGTACAAGAATATATTACTATATTACTGCCCCCTATGTACACAAATATAACTCCACCATAATACTGCCGCCTTGTACAAGAATATAACTACTATAATATAGTCCCCTATGTACAAAGATAAAACTACTATATACTGCCCCCTATGTACAAAATAGAACTACTAATAAACTGCCCCCTATGTACAAGAATATAATGCTATAATACTGCCTCCTATGTACAGGAATATAATACTATATTACTGCCCTATGTACAAGAATAAAACTACTATAATACTGCCCCCCTGTACAAGAATATAACTACTATATATGTCCCCCTTGGTACAAGAATATAATTCTATAATACTGCCCCTATGTACAAACTATAACTACTATAATACTGCCCCCTACGTACAAAATATATACTATAATATGCCCCTATGCACAAGAATAGAACTGCTATAATACTGCCCCCCCATGTACAAGAATATAACTACTATTAATAGCCCCCTATGTACAAGAATATAATTACTATATACTGCCCCTATGTACAAGACTATAACTACTATAATACTGCCCCCTATGTACAAGAATATAACTAATAATATGCCCCTGTGACAAGAATATAATTACTATATAATGACCCCTATGTACAAGGACTAAACTACTATAATACTGCCCCCTACGTACAAGAATATAGCTACTATAATACTGCCCTATGCACACAGAATAGAAACGCTTATAATACGGTCCCATGTACAAGAACATAACTACAATAATACTGTCCTATGTACAAGAATATAACTACTATAATACTGTCCTATGTACAAGATATAATTACTATAATACTGCCCCATGTACTAGAATAGAACTACTATATACTGCCCCCCTATGTACACACAATAGAACTACTATATACTGCCCCCTATGTACAAGAATATAATTACTATAATACTGCCCCCTATGTACAAGCTATAACTACTAAATACTGCCCCCTTGTACAAGAATAGAATACTATAATACTGCCCCTATGAACAAGAATAAAACTGCTATAATACTGTACCTATGTACAAGAATATAACTACTATAATACTGTCCCTATGTACAAGAATAGAATTACTAAATACTCCCCCATGTACAAGAATATAACTGCTATAATACTGCCCCCTATGTACAAAGAATATAACTATTACTAGATGCCAGCCCCTCCCCCCAGTATATAGTGAGTCAGCCCCCCTCCAGTATATAGCCATCCAGCCCCAGTCACACAGCCAGTCAGTCCCCCCAGTACATTGCCAGCCCACCCAGTATACAGCCAGCCTGCCCCCTTTATATAGACAGTCCCCCTACATACAGGCCCCACTCCAGTACATACAAATAAAAAAAACATGAACCCACCGCCGAGCTCCCCCGTTGCTCCGCTACTTGATCTAGTCCGACGGCGGTGACAGCTCGTACGCACCGGCTCACACAGAATATGATGTTGACCACTGCCACTGTTCACATATAGTAAACATAGAAGCTTCCTATAGAAGGGCAGCAGGCGAGATCTAGAAAACCATGAGGAATTGGTACAGAAAGTATATGGAAACTTTATAACTTTTATAATACAAACAACATTAATTTGCTGAAATTGAAAACACCGTTTTAAAGAGGATTTGTTAACCAAATTTTCGGCACTAGGAGCTGCTACTAAAGAGGCAGCGCTCGGACGCCCCTCATGAATCAATCGGACCCTTTGTGAGCTTTGGTACCCCGCCGCAGTGTTAGATAGCGGTACTGGAGGTTTCCGGTAACGCTATAACACTAACACTGCGGCGTTTGTTCAAGCACTATAGTAAGCAGTCCTAGTGGCGAAAATTTTGGTGACAGGTCCTCTTTAAGCTATAAACTAGCTACATCTGAAGGTTATGGTGTCACTGTGCACTTTCCATATAAGAAGCCTAGTACTATAGACCATACATTATAGTTGGGGCCATCAGCTTCAAGTTATGCCACTGTATATACATCTAATCAGCAAAGCATATGAAGCGTGAAGAAAACTGTGGCGCTCAATGATGAGAGCTAGACAAAAGCGCTGGGTATAGCGTGAAAAACGGCTGTGCTCGTGTGCTTTCCCCCTGCTCCTACTCCACCTGAAAGGCTGTGTTTTTATGAAGGACTTTTCAGTAAAGATTATAGATTTAATCAGTGAATGCAGCAGTTTTCTTCTTGTTTCACACTCTTTTGAGATGAATTTTATTTCTATTGTTATACTGCACACACCACCAATATTAAGTTGATTGTCTGCCTCTTTGTGGCTACAGGGGGGAGGTGGCTACATGGGGGGACTGTGAATGTCGGGAAAAAAATGGGCTATGGGGCAATATGGATGTTGGAGGGCAGTGTTGTACTGTAGGCACTGTGACTGTAATAGTACCCCTTTTTTGTAGCCCCCTTTAAAGGCCCCCTTTATGTAGCCCCTTTATAATAATGCTCCTTTTTTCAGTACCCCCTTCTTATACCACATATACTTGAGTATAAGCCAACCTGAGTATAATTCGAGGACCAATTTGCCAAAAATACACTAGGAAACTTATTGACCGAGTATAAGTCTAGGCTGGAAATACAGTTTACCACTAAAGAAATGGTCCGCACCCACAAAAAAGGCACAGCCCCACAATATAACGTCCCCTGCACAGCCCCATAGTAACGTCCCTGACACAGTCCCCAATAGTAATCCCTGCACAGTCCCAATAGTAACGTCCCTGCACACCCCCACAGTACGTTGCCTGCATAGCCCCCACATAACATTGCCTCATAGCCCCACCCGTAACGTCCCCTGCACAGCTCCCCAGTAACCACCTGCACAGCTCCCACCAGTAACGTCGATGCACAGCTCCCACGAGTAAACGTCGCATGCACAGCCCCACAGTAACGTCGCCTGCACAGCCCCCATCAGTAAATCCCTGCACAGTCCCAAGTGCCGTGCAGACAGCCCCCACAGTAAGTGCGCTGCCAGCCCCCCATATTAGTCCCTTGCAAGCCCCCACAAAAATGTACCTGTGCAGCCCCTAAAAGTAAAGAAAGTATTCTTACCGCACGTCCTCTTCACACCGCGGCTCCTGGCAACAGGCAGAGGTACGTCTATGCGCTCTATGACCTAATCTCCGCACCATACTGTGTGCACTTGCAGAGCGCATAAACATGCCTCTGGCCATCGCGGGAAACCGTGGGGGAAGAGAACCTGGAGCTGCGGGGAGAAAGAGGAGTGTCGGAAGTAAGTATAATTCCTTTTAAGTTCTTTGGCTGGTATGGACCGGGTGTTCCATGGCCTGGTCTGGGGCTGAGAAGCAGCAGTTGGGGACCGCTGCTCTAGGGGGTCAAAAAATACATTTAAACATTTAAAAAAAAAATAAAAATGGTTTAGGAAAGGGGTGATTTGAGCTTTTAGTTTTTATTACCAAATAAAATCCTAAACATGTTATCTTCGAGTCCCAAAACCCCTATCAAAATATAAAAATAGTTATTCCCTGCATGAATCCTGTAAAACACACAAAAATTTTAATTAAAGGATCAAAAGGTCTACAGTCTCCAAATGGTAGCAATGAAAACATATCTCATCCCAAAAAACTACACCTTAACAGGCTGCACACTGAGTTATTAAAGTGAAATCTTTGTATCTAAATTTGTTCCCGGGATGGTATCGACTGTATAGAATAAAGTGAGGTGGTGGTTAATTTGTACAGTGAAAGCTGTAAAAACAGAGCCCAATTCACTAGTTCAGCTTCCAGTACAGGCATGGAATATTAAAATTACTAGGAATTACAATTTGTACGAAAAATGAAAAAGAGCAAATGTCCTTAAGTGGTAAAAATGATTTTCGCCTAAAAGAGCGTAAATAATGCGCAAAAAACAATCTGCACTTGACAAAGAGCCAAAAACTCAAAGACAAATAATAGAACTCACAAAGGCCTAACCCCATTGATATGTGTGTACAAGGGGCCTTTTGGTTATTAGCATAATAAAGGGTTCTAGCAAGAAAGAAGCCGTCATTCAGGTGTTATGTGTTTACCAATATATACAATAAGGGACTCTAGTGAGTGTGTATACATTAGCCACATTACATTTACAACCTTGGGCCATATCCCATTTCAATGTGGATCTGTGCCCTGCATATCTATTGGAGGAGTAGAAATATATGCTATTGTGCTTGGTCTGTATATGTAAATATGAGTTGATTCCTGCTTAGGGTATATGCAGGAGCTGGTGTAGTGTTGGAGTATATGTATATACAAACACATACTGGGGATCCAGGAGAAGGAAGAAAAGGCCTCTGTGTGTATAGTTGTGCTCTATGGGGCAATAGGTCCATAGGACTGGCTCTTCTCTACCGCCCAGCGAAACTATATCAGGATGTGAGCAACACCTTCCTCCAAACAGCTATCTCCTTCACTGAAGTCTGCTGATGTTTAGGCCATTGGCTGCTGTTTGCTGTTCCAATAAAGAACCATAAAGTTACTGCAACAAGTGCCTCCGAAGTGATCCCTGGATAGGCTGTTCACCCTCACGGGCTCCCCATCCTCCGTCTCCATGGATCCCTATCTACAATTGGGGTTACACAGGAAAACCTACTCTGTCAGCCTCCCCTCAATTTTCTTGCACACACCACCTGCTGGAAGCAACCTTCCAGACTGTGACGAGGCTCGCTCGGAGGCCACGCCTCCAAGCCCGGTGTCATCGCTGCCCACAAGGCTGCATTGCCAGCCACTGTGGTAGTCAGGACCAGACTTCCTCAGTCACCAAAAAAGGTCAGGCCCAGTGGGGATGTGTCAGAAGCCCTAAAATAATGAAAAATGTTAGTTTATACTAGCACTTGTTATTTGCCCTTTCCACACTCTAAACCGAGGAAGTGGGATGGGGATGGCCAGGTGTAGGCAGGGCCTGGCATAGAGATAACGCAGCACAGGCCCTGCTATCATAACCCTCGTATAAATAGATATGATAATATATAGATAGATGGAAGGATGGATATTGAGATACAGGACAGATATAAAATATGTTTGTTAACCCATTCTATCCAGTTGTTAAAGCTAAGTGCAGTTATTTACATTTTTAGAGCAATGCTGGGTGATCGGCTAGTATGTCTTACATACAGTATATTATATATATATACACACAGACAGTCCTGGGTCTTACAAGAGTAATGTAGGGAAAAAATGAGCAGCGACAAAACAAAATAGCGCTCATAGGGTAGTAATTGCTTGGTACAGGTGTTTTGTATGGTTAAGTGGTTGCTCACCTGATCGAGTTGTGCTCAACAAAGGCACAACTCTAGGGTTAGTTTGGACGGACAATGGTCAGTGGCAGCGGTGTTCAGTGTGTTCTCCAAACACAGGGGGCCATGCCGTTTGGAGATTGGGGTCAAATCGGGAGTTGGAAACGGTAGGGCCACAACAAATTACTCTCAAAAGATTTGGTTCCGGATTGTGACGGAGAGAGTGACGGACTCTGGACCACTCTCCGTCAGCGTCCAGGAAACGAATCTTCTTCACTTGAAAAAGGGGACCTTGGTTCCCGAAACGCATGTGATGATCTGTTACCTATCCTTTTATTAATAATAAATTATTGGAGGGAATATACCCGGTCTTGTGTTGGCCTAACGTTTGACCCTCAAAATTGAAGAGTAATGGTAGTTTGACCTAAGTTGAATTTGTACTGTATGGAAGTCAGAACTGTAAATCCAGAAAATCTACCTTGGTTGGTTGTATTAAGTCATGGAGGTATCCTCTATGATGCAGTGTGAAAGGGTATTCCGTGTTCATGTTTGTCCTATCCATAGGATAGGTAATAATTGCTAAAAATTACAGGTCTGGTAGCTGAGGCCCCAGCAATCATGGGAAAAGGAGTTCCTATAACCCCCAAATGAATGGAATAAATGCTTTGCATGCATGTCAGTGCATTGCTATTGGACTGCTGGAGGTATAAAAACACTGTAGTATCACGCATACCCCTGCGGAAGTCCCTTGCGCGCCGATACGCGTGGGAAGCCTGCCACCCTGGCCAGGGCTTGGTCAAGTTGCTGGCCTTGTCAGGTCTTTTTCATTGATATCACTTGGTTCTCTATGGCGGAGATGTATCATTAGTCCTATGTTAGCTCTTGGCATAATATTGTCACAAAGTTTTTGCTCAAACATCATTTTTGTGGGTTTTTGTGTGAGAAAAAAAATCCAACTCTAAAGTCACGCAATGGGGGAAAAAACAGCACCATGACACACCACATTTATCAATGAGAATTTTCAAAAGAAAGCAAATTTAATCGCACACACACACATAGGAGGTGGTGGATGTGGATCCATTGCTGCTATAGGGGGGAGATTATCTCAAACATGCAAAATGTTTTTGCTCAATTTTGAAGAGTTTTTGCTTAATTTAACAATTTTTTGCTACATTCTTTTATGTCTGAGGTATCTGAGAATTTTCTGTGCAAAAACATTGAAAAAAAGGCAAAAATTAGTGCAGATGTTAAACATACGTTGGGGCTGGTGAAAGTCTATTCGCGCAGACAGCTGATACTCACGTTGGAGGCATAACACTGCAAATACACCAGACTCTAAATCCGACGTTGGAAACCTGCAGTGTTAAACACAGGGACACATTCTACTTTACCGTCCAGTCGTGATCGCCGTGGCCGTTGTCGAAGCCGATTCGGGTCTGCCGGCATTCACTAAGGTCCTGTGCCGATATCCACAGGTCACTGCTGCGCCGAGGTTCACCTGCTTCTTACCAGTGCATGTAAGTGCTGATATTGCGACACAAATTCCTTTTTAATTCCGTGGTTTTTCCGAATCGTTGGGTGGCCGACAACCACGCCCCCGATTTCTGTCGTGTGAAAGTCATGGCCGATGCGCCAAAATCCTATCACGTGCGGCCAAAATCCAGGGGCAATTCGGCGCAAATCGGAATCATCGGGGAACCCGACATAAGTGCGAGATTCGGACCCGTAGTAAATGAGCCCATAGAAACAATGCTCAAATTCTGCTAATGATAAAACTCTCCCTATGCGGCATATGTGGCCAGGCCTCCTGAGACTTGCACAGGTTACACATTATATAAGAATTTTATCTGTTATCATTTATGTTTGGTTCTTGGCTGAATTGTTAAGCTCTCTTGAGACTGTTCATGTAGCTGTCTTATTTAAAGGATAGGTACATCCTATACCATATTTTCTGTGTTGGATGCCTATTTATTGTGGTAATTTGTGGATACATTTGCTGCAACTGACCTGCACCTACCCAGAACCTGTATGTCTAGGATAGGGGTGGTGGTCTAGGGGGGTTACTAGGCCCACTGTTTTTGTTTTTGTTGGGTGCATATTGTACTTTTTAATGCTTTAGAACTATAGTTGTCTCTGTGTTTGTCTCTGTTTTGATAGAAATAAAGATGCTTCCTTTTTGACCTTTGCCTATATATAGCACACGTTCCTTTTCTTGTATAAGACTGAATGCATTAAAGTGTGTGGGTGTTATTTGCCTATTTAGCTGTGCATACCCTTTCCTTTTATAGAGAACCACAGTATGTTACAGAACATGAAACAGTGAGTTTGTCAACTTTGTCAATGGAAAAAATTGCCAATGTGTTAATTGCTTGATCTGAAGACCTTACTAGAAGTGTATTCTTTAGGGTGTAAAATGCATAATTAATAAATAAATTGTAGTAGATGACAAATACATTTTATGTAAAATCTTACAAATGCAATGAGTGTGAACATGATATGTATAATATTTGTTGAGATATTCATGGGCATAACCATTCTTCTAATAAGATAGAAAAAAATGAATATATGTTGTCAATGAGATTTTCTATATGTGAAAATAGGTCAAGCATGAAATATGAAAGACGAGTCATTAGATAGATTGAAAATGGTGCATGGGGTGGTATATTGCAGGATGGATTGCACAGATCACCATTTTGATGTAGAATTATTTTCTGTTGTGCACTACTTTAAGACAGCTCTGTATAAATGTAGAATTTAAAGGGGTTGGCCACTTTACCTCATATTTTTGTAGATGCGCTATTCCCCCCCCTACATGTTATCGGCATCTCCCACCTGACCACCCTGTAAGTGTGGTGTGTGGTAGTGGGGGGCAGAATACCTTACCCAATATACTAATTATCGTTACTGCCCCAAGATTTTTTTTTTTTAAATGGTAACCATTCAAGCCTCTTCCTGTTTTGCCTCATCAGCGAGCACATTCCTGTGGATAAAATGGGCTGTGATGAGGGTCATCGTGATCTTACCTCGCCATGAGCAAAAGCCCTGTTCAGGAACTTATTATATCACGATATAACTACTTGGATTATAGACAACCGATGTATAAAGCGGGGACCCCTATTTTACCACCAAAAATGGGAAAGATCTATTGATTCAGAGTAATAAGCCGGAGGGGGAAATGCATTGGTCCACAGCCCCGCATCATGAGCTCATGCAGCCCATCCATATATGGCGGGCAAGGAAGATAACATGCCGTGTTCCTGGCCTGCTTCACAGACAAGACCGAAGGCGAAGAGGAGACACAGGGAAAACAGAAGAAGAGCCCGCCGAACATCGGGGAGCGCGCATTGGGGCACACCAGAGATAGTATATTCGTATTTAATTATATTTTTATTTGACTCGTGTATAAGCCATAGGTGACGCTTTTTCGCCACATTTTTTGTGCTGAAAAAACTCGGCTTATAGCCCGTGTATTCTGATTTAAATCAAGTCCTGTCAGATGATTGTGCATGAACAAATAGATGCTTCTTTTACATATTAAGAAAAGCCCAACACCTTACATGATACGTTACACGGCAGTCCCAGGGTTACATAAAATGGGTCTGTAGGTTTGTTCTTATTGAGTGTATGTTATTAGTACGGAACTGGTATATTTTACTCTCATTGTAATCCCAGCCAGATAACTTTTTTGGTCTCGTGGACAATTGGATTTAAATGTTGGGTTTGTATAAAGCATCAGTATGACTACTGAACGCTTCATTACAGCCACCTGTGATACTGTTCAGCTGTTTAGTGTAGCCTGGGACTAACGTACAAGAAAATTACCAATATCCAGAGGTAAAGTTGTAACCTGATTTAAGGGGAGGAGCGGACCAGGGAAGGAGTCAGGGGGAGGAAGTTTCTCTGCGGCCCCCGGCAGTCGGGCAGGGGCTTCCGTCCGTCCGGACAGGAAGCTCCTGCCCATCACAGTATAGGGAAACGGCCGCTCGAGCACTATTATTGCAGGTGGAGTGATGTGGCCGGTAAACCACCCCGGCGCAAATCGCTCTTTGAACCTGCATGCGCGGCCGCGTGATGACGTCATCACGCGGCCGCGCACCTTTTCCTGTCCGGCAGCCGCAAGAAGAAAGAAGACGCGGGAGCCAGGGTAAGTATAGGATTTTTAAATTTTTTTTAAGCAGCAGTAAAAACATTGCGCCAGCGAGGGGCCCTAATATATGAAATAATTCATTATGGGAGCATCATATAAAATAACTAATGGTGGGGGACATATAATAATGGTGGGGTCAAATAAAAAAAATAATAACTAATGGTGGGGGACATATAAAATAACTGGGGGGGGGGGGGGGGGGGGCAGTGTATTACGGATGAGGTCACATGTACCACTATTTATCCGGCCCTCCAACGGTCTGAGAGGGACAATGAACGGCCCCCTATGTAAAAAGTTTGGGGCCCCTGATTTAAAACATTATGTAACTAGTACTACAGCACATTGGGGTCAAACAAAAAGTTATGGAAATAATGAAGATAATAAATATCAGCTGACAAGCCTGTATAAAATCAGTATATGAATACATATAATTACCTACTATGGGGCACATTTACTTACCCGGTTGGAGGAGTTCACCGAAAGTGCCACTATGCACTAAGATTGTGCGCCCGATATCCTGCATGTGACGCTTCCCCACTCAGGTCCGCTGGAGTTCAACTTCTTCTTCCAGGTGCATGTAAGGTGCTTGACACAATTTGAAAGTTAAATCCCCCGCTCAGTCCGAATCCATTGGATCGTCTGACGGTAAGTGGGCGTGCACACCCTTAGTAAATAAGCCCCTATGTGTAAACGTCAAGGTATCATGCAAGGAGTAGGGGAAAGAACTCCCCACGCATATCACGCGTCCACTCTGTCTAAGGTGTGTTTCATTCAAATATGTTCCCCATAATCTGTAAAGCACTGTGGAATTTGATGACACTATAGAAATAAAACCACCAATGCCAACCACGGTTCAGAGGCCTCAAATCACCTTTCTTCCCCATACTGATAGCTCGTTGGAACTGCAGGTAGATGAACAGAGGGGGGGCTTTGGCGCATAATTGGGGGTCTATGTGAATAAATTATATGACATAGGTGTCGCTGCTGATATAATATGAGCTGCCCGAGCTCATAAAAGTGTACAACACAATAGAAGACAAAATAACAATATACCTGCGCTGACTGTAACTACTGATGCAAACAATGATATATGAAGTGAAGAGATGTATTGGCTGAGTGGGTAACTGACCTGATTAAAACAGTCTTCAATTGAGGAGGTGATGATGATCAGGAAGTTTCTCCGCAGTGGGAATAGTCCCACAAGGATAGTAGCTATCCAATGTAGTAGATGCCTTTTTCTGTGAGCTAAGTTTGAAGTCAGTCCAAAAGCAGAGCAATTCAGTGTGGGAGCCCCGGCCGGTGGCTCAACCACACAATGAGTCGGAAGTGAATAGTGACGTCAATCTAAACTTAGCTCACAGAAAAAGGCATCTACTACATTGCATACCTACTATCCTTGTGGCACTATTCTCACTGCGGAGAAACTTCCTGATCATCATCACCTCCTTTAATCAGGTCAGTTACCCACTCAGCCAACACATCTCTTCACTTCATATATCACTGTTTGCATCAGTAGTTACAGTCAGCGCAGGTATATTGTTATTTTGTCATATATACACTCACCAGCCACTTTATTAGGTATACCTGTCCAACTGCTCGTTAACACTTAATTTCTAATCAGCCAATCACATGGCGGCAACTCAGTGCATTTAGGCATGTATATATGGTCAAGACAATCTCCTGCAGTTCAAACCGAGCATCAGTATGGGGAAGAAAGGTGATTTGAGTGCCTTTGAACGTGGCATGGTTGTTGGTGCCAGAAGGGCTGGTCTGAGTATTTTAGAAACTGCTGATCTACTGGGATTTTCACGCACAACCATCTCTAGGTTTACAGAGAATGGTCCGAAAAGAAAAAACATCCAGTGAGCGGCAGTTTTGGGGAGCGGAAATCCTTGTTATGCCAGAGATCAGAAGAAGGGGCAGACTGGTTCGAGCTATAGAAAGGCAACAGTGACTCAAATCGCCAACCGTTTACAACCAAGGTAGGCAGAAGAGCATCTCTGAACGCACAGTACAGACATTCGAACTTTGAGGCGAACTTCGGTGCCACTCCTTTCAGCTAGAACAGAAACTGAGGCTACAAATTTGCACAGGTCCATCGAAATTGGACCGAGAAGATGGAAAAACGTTTGCCTGTTGATGAGTCTCGATTTCTGTCGGCTGCGACATTCGGATGGTAGGGTCAGAATTGGCGTCAACAACATGAAAGCATGGATCCACCCCTGCCTTGTATCAACGGTTCAGTGTTTTGTGTGGTGTCATGGTTGGGGAATTTTCTTGGCTCTGGCACTCTTGGCCCCTTGGTACCAATTGAGCATCGTTGCACGCCACAGCCTACCTGAGTATTGTTGCTGACCATGTCCATCCCTTTATGACCACAATGTACCCACACTGATGGCTACTTTCAGCAGGATAATGCGCCATGTCATAAAGCTGGAATCATCTCAGACTGGTTTCTTGAACATGTCAATGAGTTCATATATATATATTAGCACTTCTGCCTTGCAGCGCTGGGGTCCTGGGTTTGAATCCCACCCAGGTCAATATCTGCAAAGAGTTTGTATGTTCTCTCCGTGTTTGCGTGGGTTTCCTCCGGTTTCCTCCCACACTCCAAAACATACTGTTAAGTTGTTTAGATTGTGAGCCCCATGGGGACAGGGACTAATTTGACATGCTTTGTACAGCGCTGCGTAATCTGTGTGCGCTATATAAATAAAGGAATTAATTTAATTAATATATATATATATATATACTCTGCTCAAAAAATTCTAATTGAATAGTTTGTTCTGTACAAAGTTGAATGTACTGACAACAAAATAACAAAAAAAATAATCAATGGAAATCAAATTTATTAACCAATGAAATGGCCTGGATTTGGAGTCAGCCACAAAATTAAAATGGAAAAACACACTACAGGTTGATCCAACTTTGATGACATGTCCTTAAAACAAGTCAAAATTAGGCTCAGTATTGTGTAAGACCTCCCTACAATGCCTCGGTTTGCTCATGATGAGATTCCGATTGGTCTCCTGAGGGATTTTCTCTCAGACCTGGACTAATGCATCCGCCAACTTCTGGGCAGTCTGTGGTGCATAGGGATGTTGGTGGATGGAGCGAGACCTGATGTTCCAGATGTGCTGTATTCAGGTCTGGGGAACGAGCGGGCCAGACAGTATGTATCCTGCCGCACAAGAGAAAATAAAACACTAGAACTGTTTTTTGCCAATGCAAGAGAGGCATATAACTCATCAGCTCTACCGCCCCTGGTGCAGCTACGTACCCCTTGTACGGAAAGAACCAGCAGTGAAGCTATGTTCTATGGAGACTGAAGAGGCGTTGAGGGATTGTTTCAACAAAACTCTATGGGAAGATCGGCAGGATTCTTATGGGGATGACATTCATGGCCTATCACACAGCATGACAGACTATATTAATTTTTGTGCAGAGAACACCATACCCACAAAAACGGTGAGGTGCTTCTCTAACAACAAACTCCAGATAAACCCTGATATAAAAGTTGTACTTAAAGAGAAAAGAGATTTTTTAGATTAGGTGACACAGAAACCTTGAGGAGCCCAGGCGACAAATAAGGGAGGGGAAATGTAGATACAAGAGGAAGATAGAGGAAAAGATGAAACAGGAAAACAACAGTGGGGTCTGGAAAAGTCTCAAATCAATATCTGATCACAGACAGTCTGTCTCTCAGGTTACAGCAGATAAGGAGTGGGTTAATGGACTTAATCTATTCTTCAATAGGTTTAATCACAGACCTGCCCCTCCCACCTTACAGGCATCCCCACTGAGAAAACATGAGTTCATGTCACCAGAATACCATTCTATTGTCTGGCCTGCCGGGGATACAGGTCAACACCCAGGTGGGCCCTTATCATAAGTCACCATCTCCTGCCTGTGTCTGTGCAGGCACATTCAGCTGAGGCTGGAGGAAGGGGGCAGCAGGGGGGACTATGTCGTCCTGCAGGAGGGAGAGACACGTTCTCTGCTCTTCCCATAGCAGCGCTGGGGCAGGGAGTAAGACATTTCCTCCTCCCTGCACTGAGCACCTCAGCCCCTGCGTCACTGCAGGAGAACATGGCCCCTGATTCATCGCTGCTCCCTCCCTGGAGGAGCAGACAGTGAGCTGTCACTAATTACAGACCAGAGGACCTGGGCCCCCTAGTTATCACAGTGGGCCCCCTTCCTCCTGGTCATGCTGGAGTGTCCTCCCCCTGGCACAGCACAGGCTGCACTCATGTGCCCAGGGGCTCAGGATGGATGAGGAGCTGCTGTGCCCCCCATGATGGCTTCCAGCACAAGAAAAAGGTACAAAATAAAAGTGCATCACATTTACACACACACAGTGCAGCTCATTACATCCCTGCAATGTGTGATGAAAGTTGTAGTACTTTGATTGACTGTATTAAGTATTGCTGTATAATAAGGAGTGATGTCACACGTAACGCGCTGACTGTGTTTAGAACCACCCCCCCCCCCCCCCAATAGAAAATCTGCAAGTGTGTTTAGATGGATAACTAGATGTTTTTGCCTATGGAGAGAAATACATTATTGGGATAAGATGCTAATAACAGTTACAACATATATTTAAGCATATTTAAATTTTGTTTTAGAATTTTAAAATAGTATGCATGTTTTATTTCAACTAAAGAAACAATCTATCAACAGTTGATACATGATGTAAAATGTGATCTATTATCGCTAGTGCTGAGAAGTATGAGCAGCAGTCAGAGGAAAGCTAGCGACGCACCTCTGGGCCCAGGTGGGAACTTTACCTAGCTGTCAGGCCTACCAACCTGATTATGTGGTTGTCATCTGGGTCCATTCAGAAGTTGCACACCTTATGCGCCTATGCTGAAGGGAGAGATGGCTTGCTTCAGACTTAAGCCAATTTTGAGTGCTGGATCCAGACTGCTGTGAGGGTGTGAGAGGGAATTACACAAGCATCATAACCTCCTTCCCTCATACAAGAAAGAGTGTTTAGTTGTGGTGGCAACTAGACTGCAAATAAAGGTGGCAGCTATTACACTAGAAGAAGAATGAATGTGTGAAGCAACTAACCCAAAATGAGAGGAATTGGCTGTACAGCATGTTTTATACCAGATAAAGACTGACGTTTTGGTAGTGGATTTCACTTTACTGTGGACATACTGATTGGCAATAATTAGACTGAGGACTGTAATGGTTGGTAATATGACGAGATCGAGGACTGGTACAATTTATCACTATGATGAAGACTATGGTGGCCGTTAATTTATACTAGAATGTATGTTCATTTTTCATATTTACTACATGGATTTTAGATATACACAATTGCTTGTGTCTCCTCGATCAATAGTTTTGCTACATTTAGCCTTGTGGTGGGTATATATTAATAGGTATTTGGAGAGGTCGACTGTTGGACTGTGTAGTGGATACTGTGAAAACTGGTATTTTCATTCTTATGTATATCGCGTGTTAGACTTGTATATCCAGAGGGATCTGTATTATACGTCGGTATCTATTATGTTTATATTGACAAAATTTAGGGAAACTGTACTTTAAAAAGGGAGGGACTTGAAGCCGATGGGGTGAGGGATGTTCTATAATAGGTGTTTTCACCTTTTAATGCAATTTATATTATTTTGTCTACTGTCTACTGTGAAATAAAGATTGTGTATGTATTTCAATAAATTGTATTGTTTATATAGAATCTAGTATGGACAATTCTTGTTTGAAGACTGGACTTGTGGAGAGCAATTAACCTAGACTGAGAACTGACTGGTGGCAGCAGCCAGGGGGGGCTTTCGGCATGGGACTGCCGGGGATACGGTCAACCTGGTGGGCCCCTGTATCATATGTCAATCTCCTGCCTGTGTCTGTGCAGGCATGTCAGCTGAGGCTGGAGGAGGGATGCAGGGGGGGACTATGTCGTCCTGCAGAGGCGGAGGGAGAGACACTTTCTCTGTCTTCTCACCAGCGAGCGCTGGGGCAAGTGAAGACATTTCCTCCTCCTGCACTGAGCACCTCAGCCCCCTGCGTCACTGCAGGAGACAGGCCCCTGATTCATGCTCCCTCCCTGGAGAGGCAGACAGTGAGCTGTCACTAATTACAGACAAGGACCTGGGCCCCTAGTTTCACAGTGGGCCCCCTTCCTCCTGGTCATGCTGGAGGGTCCCCCCTGGCACAGCACAGGCTGTCTCTCATGTGCCCAGGGGCTCAGGATGGATGAGGAGACTGCTGCGCCCCCCATGATGGCTTCCCAGCACAAGAAAAAGGTACAAAATAAAAGTGCATCACATTTACACACACACAGTGCACTCATTACATCCTCAATGTGTACATAATAGATAGTGGCTAGCTTACCTAATTGAATGAGTGTGAGTTGGAGTACTTTGATTGACGTATTAATATTGCTGTTAGAACAGGATGATGTCACACGTAACACTGACGTGTTTAGAATGGAATCAAAGCACACGGGGCAGGCTGGTTTCTATGCAACCACATGTGACGGATAACCCGCACCCGGTGTCCTGTATTGTCCAAATGCAGGCTGGAGGAAGCGTTCGGTGACCACAGCCCATATGTACCAGCATAACCCCGTTATTTAGTGGACCGCAGCCTCAGTATTACCAGCATACCCGCGTTACGTGGTGACCCAGCTCAGTATACCAGCATACCCCGCGTAACGTGTGACCGCACGCCTCAGTATTACCACGCATACCTCCGTTACATGTGACCGCAGCCTCAGTATTACCATACCCGCGTTACGTGTGACCGCAAGCCTCAGTATACACAGCATACCCTGCGCTTATACGATGTGACCACAGCTCATGTATTACCAGCATAATCCGTTACGAGGTGACCGCAGCCTCGATGTACCAGCATATCCCCATGTACATGTGACAAGCAGCCTCAGTATTACCAGCATACCCCACGTTATGTGTGACCCAGCCTCAGTATTACCAGCATACCCCGCGTTGTTGTGACCGCAGCCTCAGTATTACCAGATACCCCGTTACTGACCCAGCTTCGTATTACCAGTCATACTCCGTATAGTGTGACTCAGCCTCAGTATTTCACCATATATTCCGTGTTACGTGTGACCGCAGACTCATATTACATATACTACTTGTTACATGTGACTCAGCCTCAGTATTACGACAGTATACCCGCGTTACGGTTGACCGCAGCCTCAGTATATACAGGCTATACCCAGCGTTACGTGTGACCTGCAGCCTCAGTATTACCAGCCTACCCCGCCTTACGTGGACAGCAGCTCGTATTTAACCAGTATACTAAGCTGCGTACGTGTGACCCCAGCCTCAGTATTACCAGTATACTCTGCGTACGTGTGACTGCAGCCTCGTATACCAGTATACTCCGTGTTACATGTGACCACGCCTCATATATACCATATACCCGCGTTACATGTGACGTCAGCCTCATATTACCAGTATACTCTGCGTTATATGTGACCGCAGCCTCAGTATTACCAGCATACGTCCCAGTTAGTAGTGACCGCATACCTCAGTATTACCAGCAAACACAGCGTAACGGTGACCGCAGCCTCCGTATTACCAGCATACCCGCGTTACGTGTGACCGCAGCTTCAGTATTACCAGTATACTCGGCGTTACTGGTTACCCCAGCCTCGTATTACCATACTCTGCGTTACGTGACTGCAGCCTCAGTATTACCAGTATGACTCTGCGTTACATGTGACCGCAGCTTCAGTATTACCAGCAAACCCCGCGTTACGTGTGACCGCAGCCTCATTATTACAAGCATACCCGCGTTACGTGTGACGGCAGCCTCAGTATTACCAGCATACCCACGCGTTACGTGTCGACGCAGCTCAGTATTACCAGCATACCTGCGTGTAAGGGACCGCAGCCTCGTATTACCAGTATACTCCGTGTTACGAGTGGACCGCAGCCTCCGGTTATACCAGCATTCCCCGTGTTACATGTGACCACAGCCTCAGGATTACCAGATACCCCCGTTACGTGTGACGCAGCCTCAGTTATTACCAGTCATACCTGCGTTACACTGTGACCCAGCCTCAGTATTACCAGCATATCCCCCTTACGTTACCGCAGCCTCAGTATTACCAGCAATCACCTGCGTTAACGTGTGACAGCCAGGCCTCGTATTACCAGTATACTCCGTGTTACGAGTGACCGCAGCCTCGTATTACCAGCATTTCCGCTGTTACGTGTGACCGCAGCCTCAGTATTCCCAGCATACCCCGCGTTACGTGACCCCAGCTTCAGTATTACCAGTATACTCCGTATTACGTGTGACCTCAGCCTCAGTATTACCAGTATACTCCGTGTTACGTGTGACCGCAGCCTCAGTATTACCAGTATACTCCGCGTTACATGTGACCTCAGCCTCAGTATTAAAGCATACCCCCAAACCCAAAGAACGCGTTACGTGACCCCAGCTTCAGTTTACCATAATATCCGTATTACGTTGTGACCGCAGCTTCAGTATCCAGTATACTCTGCGTTACTTGTGCTGCACGCCTCAGTATACCATATACTCACTCCGACGTACCATGTGCCGCAGCCTCAGTATACATATACTCGCGTACGTTGACCACAACAGCCTCAGTATTATCAGCATACCCCGCGTTACGTGATGACCGCCAAGCCTCAGTATTACCAGCCTACCCCCGCGTCTGTGAACCAGCTCAGTATTACCAAGTATACTCCGATTAGACTGGTGCCTCAGCCTCAGTATACACCAGTATACTCGTGTGTTAATACATGTGATCAGCCTCAGTATTAACCAGGCATCCAGCCCCGCGTACGTGTGACCCAAGCCTCTATTACACCAGCATACCGCGTTACGTGTGACTGCAGCCGTCATATTACCAGCATACCCCGCGTTCGTGTGACCGATCGCAGCCCTCAGTATTACCAGCATACCCTGCTACATGTGACCGCAGCCTCAGTATTACCAAGCAGATCCAAACCCGCTGTACGTGTGACATCGCAGCCTCAGATTTACCCAGCAAACTGCGTTACGTGGACCGCGAGCCTCAGTATACCAGTATACTGCCGTGTTCGATGTGACCGCAGTCCTACGGTATTACCAGCATACCCCGCGTTACGTGTGACCGCAGCCTCAGTATTACCAGCATACCCCGCGTTACGTGACCCCAGCTTCAGTATTACCAGTATACTCCGTATTACGTGTGACCTCAGCCTCGAGTATTCCCGTAACACGTGTTAACGTGTGACCGCAGCCTCAGTATTTACCAGATATACTCCGGCGTCACATGTGACCCAGCTCAGATTTACGAGCACCTACCCCGCGTTACTGTGTGACCGCACCGCCTCAGTATTACATACATCATCCGACGTTGTGTGACCGCAGCCTCATTATTTAAAGCATACCCCGGTTGCTTGTGACTGCAGCCTCAGTATTACCACATACCCCTAGCGTTACGGTGAACCGCAGCTTCAGTATGCCAGTATACTCTGCGTTACGTGTGACCGCAGCCTGTATAGTACAGTATACCCTCGTTTAATGTGACCACGGTCCTACAGTAGTTACCATACCCCCTCGTTACATGTACCAGCCCAGTGCCATTATACCAGTTACTCTGCGTTCGTTGTGACCACCAGCCTCAGTATTATCAGCATACCCGCGTTACGTTGACAAAGGCCTCAGTATTACACAGCTTAGAACCCCACGTTATTGTGCATCAGGCTGCAGCCTCGAGTTATTACCAGCATACCCCGCGTTACGTGTACCAGCACTCAGTATTACCAGCAATCAACCCGCGTTAAGTGACCCTCCGCTTCAGTATTACCAGTAATACTTCCCGAACTCTTCGTATTACGTGTGACTCCGCCCAGTTGGTTACCAGTATACCTCCTCGTCGTTACATGTGGACCATCACGCTCGTATAACCGCATGCTATACCCGCGTTACGTGTGAATGCAAACCTCGTATTTACACAGCATACCCGCGT
>CM033643.1:78811329-78876054 GCA_019512145.1 Engystomops pustulosus | reverse complement strand
CAGCAGACCCCACCCCCTTTACGTGTGACTGACAGCCTCAGTATATCAAGGTCCAACCCCGCGTTACATGTGACCGCAGCATCAGTAATACACCAGTATACTCTGCGTATACGTGTGACCCCAACCTCAGTATACCAGTATACTCTGCGTTACGTGTGACTGCAGCCTCAGTATTACCAGTATACTCCGTGTTACATGTGACCACAGCCTCAGTATTACCAGTAGAACCCGCGTTCTACATGTGACCGCAGCCTCAGTATTGACCAGTATATACTCTGCGTTATGTGAGTATGATCCACAGCTCAGTTATATCAGCATACCCCGCTGTAAAGTGTGAAACCACAGCCTAGTATTTACACAGCAATACCCGGCCGTTCAGGTGAGACTACCAGCCTCAGTATTTACCAGACACCAAAACCGCGCTACTCAGTATGTACCAGTATAACATCTGGCGTTACGTGTGCCACATAGCCTCAGTATTATCAGCATACCCCCCGCGTTCACTGTAAACCGCAGCCTGACGTATTTACCATTATCTCCGTTTACTGTTGACCGCAGGCCTCAGTCATTTCCAGTATACTCTGCCTTAACGTGTGACTCACACCTCAGTATTCCATCATACCCCGCGTTACATGGGACCGCAGCAGCCTCGTATTACCAGTATACTACCTGTCTGTGTACGCAGTCGCAGCCTCAGTACTTACGCATACTCGTGTTACTGTGGCCCGCAGCTCATCCGTATACACTAGGTATTACATCTCGATGTACGTTTGACCGCAGCCTCGGTATTACCAGTAGACTCCATGTAATGCTGTGACACACACCTGGGTATTACCAGTATCTCCCTGTTTATGTGGATCCACAGCCCTCAGTATTACATCAGACCCCACTTACGTGTGACAAAATGAAAAAATGTCTTAAAGGGTTTTCCCACAAAGACAAGTTAGGAAGGTTTCCCTACCACAGCTCACGGTGATACACAAGCCTCAGGCCCGCATTCACATTGTTGCAGTATTGATCTGTTTTTAATTACAAACGCACCAGGAAGGGGCTCATTCCAGATACCAAAGTGGTTTCAGTTGAAAGACATATGTGTTCTGCAAAGCCCTCTGCCCTTTTGGCGTTTCAAAGCAGTTAAAACCTCATCAAAAAAACACAAAATGTGTGCATTGGGCTGAGGCCGGGTCACAGTACGCTAGGCGGCCGTTCTAAACACGCGCTAGCGCCCACCATGGGGCGGACCCTCGGCCCAACGCACCAGCGTTTCCAGGAAACCTGCGTTGATACAGCCGATCACATGTCGCATGCGTTTTCTCCTCTGGAAACGCATGTGCGTTGCGGCCAGAGGGGGACCGACCGCACTGTGCGCTAGTGTCCATTATGAAGGACTGCTAGCGGTTACGAGTTGATCCGCAGTTGAGGCTGTTTTCTGCAGGACGATGTTGTACACGTCCCATCATTCACTTCTATGGGTCATGCCATGGCTGGGAATTTCACAGCCCTGTTTATGAGCTGACTGTATCGATCTGCAAATGACAGGCAGTCCAAACCATGTTGCGTTCGGGCTATTATTATTACTTATATCCCGATGACAAGAAACCCTCATTATCAACATTCCATGGCGACCATTGTTTGCATATACCAAAACTGCACAAGTGTAGTGGCAGAAAGCAGCGCTTGGGCTGCGTATCACACATTACGTTTTTTTTTTGTTGACAGAAACTTTAAACTTTGTGTGCTGAATGGCAAAAAGACTGCATCAAATGGAGAGGTAACAGATCTCTTTTCCAAGTGTTGAATATGCAACAAAACGCAATGTGTGAACATGGCCACAGGCTGAGATTCACACCTTGCATTTTCCAGCACGATTCAAAACCGCATGAAAATAACATGGGGGTGGCTCAACACAGTATCCATGAAGCAGCTGTGGGCCTCAGATAATTTCAAGGGTGGCCCTTGGCACCCCAGTCCGACCCTGGGTGGCAGCATAGAATAGATAAAGATTAAATATTATTTTTATAACAGTGGTACGCCCTAAAAAGATACAGACACTAGAAAGGAAACAACATTTTCTAATTCCTCCATACATTCAAAAGTTAATAAAATCCACTCAATAAGCATAATGATCCCTAAAATGAAGTATTTGAAAGTTGATCTCAATTTGTAGCAAAAAATGAGCACTTATAATGTTCAAATTGCCAAAAAAAAGATATTATAGGCATTTAAAAAGTGATGATGCAAATCAGCTCTGAATGGTGAACCTTTCCTTCGATGCTCCTGGTGTGGCCCATACAGCAGATACCACCAAATATGAGGTATTGTTTACCCGGGGTAGAGTAGGTAGCAAACTTTGTTGAGCATTTTGGTATTTTATTCCACCGCAATATATGTATACGTTTTAGAAAACCCATTCATTTAGCCAAGAAATCTAATTAAAAATTGCAGCCCCTTTTTTTAAACACCCCTGTAAAACATGATTGAAGAGTTAAGGGTTATTCCTCGTCTAGGCATTGCACATTCAATTTCATTAATTGCCATATTATATACTTTCTTCAATTAGATTGATTGAAGATATTTCCACATAATGTAGTGATATGGTCCCTTAGAAACAAAATGCACTCCTTGTATACGGAACCTTGCTGGAGTGATTGCACAAAGACACAAAGAAGTTTTGTATAGGAAATGTCTGGGAGTTTCTCAGAGCAAAACCCACAGGAATAACGCTTGTAAGCCAGGTGTCCAGGTCAGGCTCAATAGCATGTCTGGCCATCCCTGCCTAAATGTGAGGTGGTCGTTTCAGGGCAAGGCAATCACTCTCATTTCTAAGGGACAACATGGCTGCAGTTTATGAGATATACTTCACACAGAAACATTTTTGTAATAACATACAATTGAAGAAATGTTACATATGGCAAATAAATTAAATTTGTAAAATGCGGAATGGGAATACCCCTTTAATATAAACTTCATAAAAGTTGTTTTAAAATAATACACTGTGGGTTTAGTATCTATAATTGTGTGTCATTTATGGAGTTTTACTACTTTCTAGGCCTCTCAAAGTGAGCTGAATCTGGCAGACTCCTAAAGCAGGTATGGGAAAGATGGGGTGTTACCAGTAAGTGTTGCTCCCAGTGAACGTAATGGGAGGAGGGGGCGGGGGGGGGGGGAGCGTAGCGATCTGGGTTTGCCATGGCAGCCCTGGGGGTTTATATATTTTTTAAAAAGAAATAAATATATTTTGAAAACCTAAAAAAGGGGGGGGGGGGGGGGTTGGCAGGATGGCGCTTATTATGCAATGGCATGATGGATAACCCGCACCCAGTGTCCTGTATGTCGCAAAGCAAGGGCTGGAGAAAGCGTTACGTGTGACCAGCTAGTCCCATTACAGTATACCCCGTTTTTACGGTGACCGCAGCCTCAATATTACCAGTATACTCCGTGTACGTGTGACCAGCCTCAGTATACAAGTATACTCCGCGTTAATGTGATCGCAGCTCAGTATTACCAGCATACCCGTGTTAGTGTGACCGCAGCCTCAGTATTACAGTACTACTCCGTGTTACGTGTGAGAGCCGTCAGTATTACCAGCATTATACGTGTGACCGCAGCCTCAGTATTACCAGTATACTCCGTGTTACATGTGACCGCAGCCTCAGTATTACCAGCATATCACGTGTGACCGCAGCTCAGTATTACCAGTATACTCCTTGTTACAGTGTGACCGCAGCCTCAGGTATTACCAGTATACCCCGTGTTAATGTGACCGAGCCTCAGTATTACAGACATACCCCGCGTTACATGTGCCGCGCCTCAGTATTACCAGTATACTCTGGTATGTGTGACCAGCCTCAGTATTACCAGCATACCCGCGTTTGTGACCGCAGCCTCAGTATTACCAGTATACCCGCGTTACGTGTGACCCTAGCGTTGATACCAGCTAACCCCACGTTACATGTGACTAGAGCCTCAGTAGTTACCAGATACTCCTTGTTAGGTGTGACCACAGAATTACGTGTGACTGCAGCCTCAGTATTACCAGCATACCCCGCGTTACGTGTGACCGCAGCTTCAGTATTACCAGTATACTCTGCGTTACGTGTGACCCCAGCCTCAGTATTACCAGTATACTCTGCGGTACGTGTGACTGCAGCCTCAGTATTACCAGTATACTCCGTGTTACATGTGACCACAGCCTCAGTATTACCAGTATACCCCGCGTTACATGTGACGGCAGCCTCAGTATTACCAGTATACTCTGCGTTATGTGAGACCACAGCCTCAGTATTATCAGCATACCCCGCGTTACGTGTGACCACAGCCTCAGTATTACCAGCATACCCCGCGTTATGTGAGACTCCAGCCTCAGTATTACCAGCACACCCCGCAGCCTCAGTATTACCAGTATACTCTGCGTTACGTGTGACCACAGCCTCAGTATTATCAGCATACCCCGCGTTACATGTAACCGCAGCCTGAGTATTACCAGTATACTCCGTGTTACGTGTGACCGCAGCCTCAGTATTACCAGTATACTCTGCATTACGTGTGACTCCAGCCTCAGTATTACCATCATACCCCGCGTTACATGTGACCGCAGCCTCAGTATTACCAGTATACTCCGTGTTACTTGTGACCGCAGCCTCAGTATTACCAGCATACTCCGTGTTACGTGTGACCGCAGCCTCAGTATTACCAGTATACTCCGTGTTACGTGTGACCGCAGCCTCAGTATTACCAGTATACTCCATGTAATGTGTGACCACAGCCTCGGTATTACCAGTATACTCCGTGTTATGTGTGACCACAGCCTCAGTATTACCAGCAGACCCCACGTTACGTGTGACAAAATGAAAAAATGTCTTAAAGGGGTTTTCCCACAAAGACAAGTTAGGCCCTACCCACAGGCGGATAACAAGCCTCAGGCCCCATTCACACGTTGCAGTTCTTGATCTGTTTTAATTAAAAACGCACCAGGAAGGGGCTCATTCCAGAACAAAAGTGTTTCAGTAGAAAGACATATGTGTTCTGACAAAGCCCTCCCCTTTTGCGGTTTCCAATGCAGTTAAAACTCATCAAAAAACAAAATGTGTGCATGGGGCCTGAGGCCGCGGTCACACGTACCGCTAGGCGTCCGTTCATAACACGCCGCTAGCGCACAGGGGGAGGACCTCGGCCCAAACGCACATGCGTTTCCAGGGAAATGCATGCGTTTGATAAGCCGATCACATGTCGCATGCGTTTCTCTGGAAACGCATGTGCGTTCGGGCCGAGGACCGCCCCCTGTGCGCTAGTGTCACATTATGAAAGGACGCCTAGCGGTACGTGTGACCGCGCCTGAGGCCTGTTTTCTGCAGGATTGTTGTACACGTCCTCATTCACTTCTATGGGCTCATGCACATGGCTGTGAATTTCACAGCCCTGTTTATGAGCTGACTGCCTGAGCTGCAAATGACAGAGCAGGTCCTAACCATGTTTGCTGTTCGGGCTATTATTATATACTTATATCCCGATGACAAGAAACCCTCATACAACATTCCATGGGACCATTGTTTGCATACCAAGAACTGCACAAGTGTAGTGTGCAGAAAGCCTGGGGCTGCGTTCACACATTACGTTTTTTTTTGTTGCAGAAACTTTAACTTTGTACGCTGAATGGCAAAAAGACCTGCATTCAAATGGAAGAGGAACAGATCGTCTTTCCAAAGTGTTGAATATGCAACAAAAACGCAATGTGTGAACATGGCCACAGGCTGTATTCACACCTTGCATTTCCAGCACGTTCAGAAACGCAATGAAAATATACATGGGGGTGGCTCGCACGTATCCATGAAGCAGCTGGTGGGCCCTCAGAATAAATTTCACTGGTGGGCCCTTGGCACCCCAGTCCGACCCTGGGTGGCAGCAATAGAATAAAATAAAGATAATATATTATTTTTATACAGTGTACGGCCCTAAAAAGATACAAATAGAAAGGAAAACAACATTTTCTATTCCTCCATACATTCAAAAGTTAATAAAATCCCATCAATAAGCTAATGATTCACTAAAATGAAGTATTTGTAAAGTGCATCTAATGTAGCAAAAAATGAGCACTTATATGTTCAAATTGCCCAAAAAACAAAGATTATATAGGCATTAAAAAGTGATGATGCAAATCAGCTCTGAATGGTGAACCTTTCCTTCGATGCCCTGGTGTGTGCCCATACAGCAGATTACCACCACATATGAGGTATTGTTATACCCGGGAGAGATTAGGTAGCAAACTTTGTTGAGCGTTTTGGTATTTTATCCACCGCAAATATGTACAGTTTTAGAAAAACACATTCATTTAGCCAAGAAAATTAAAATTTAAAAATTGCACCCATTTTTTTTAACCCCTGTAAAACGATTGAAGAGTTAAAGGGGTATTCTCGTCTTAGCATTCACATTCAATTTCATTAATGTGCCATATATATATACATTTCTTCAATTAGATTGTGTGAAGATAATTTCCCATAAATGTAGTGATATGGTCCCTTAGAAACAAGACTGACTCCTTGGATACGGCCACCTCTGCTGGAGTGATTGCACAAAGACACAAAGAGTGTTTGTATAGGAAATGTCTGGGAGTTACTGCAAAACCCACAGGCAATGAACGCTGAAGCCAGGTGGTCAGGCAGGACTCAATAGCGCATGTCTGGCCACCTCTGCCTAAATGTGAGGTGGTTGTATCCGATGAAGCTATCTCATTTCAAAGGGACAACATGGCTGCATTTATGAGAAATTATCTTCACACAGAAACATTTTTTTAATAACATCCAATTGAAGAAATGTTACATATGGCAAATAAATTAAATTGAATGTAAATGCCGAGATGGGAATACCCCTTTAATAAACTTCATAAAAGTTGTTTTAAATACACTGTGGGGTTTAGTTTCTATAATGGTGTCATTTATGGAGTTTTACTACTATTTAGGCCTCTCAAAGTGACTTGAAATCTGAGCAGGTCCCTCAAAAGCAGGATGGGTAAGATGGGGTGTTACCAGTAAGTGTTTGCTCCCAGTGACGTAATGGGAGGAGGGGGGGGGGGGGGAGCGCGATCGGTTGCCATGGCAGCCTGGGGTTTTATATATTTTAAAAAAAAATTATATTTGAAAACCTAAAAATTCAAATCACCCCACCCCCTTTTCCTAGAAGTCATATAAATATAAACAGTAAAAATCATAAACATGTTAGGTATTGTCGTGTACTAAAATTACCAATCAAAATATAATAATCAATTTTTACTGCGTTTAACCCTGTAACGGAAAATAGTGTTTTTTTGCCATTTTAAAAAATATAATAAATTCAATAAAAAGTGATCCAAAGGTTGTACAGTCCTAAAAATAGTAGCATTGAAAACGTCATCAAAAGTCACAAAAAATTACACCACCTACAGCTCTGTACACCAAAGTGCACAGGTGGTTTTAATTTTTATAAATGTATGACAACATTATAAAACCTATACAAATTTGTTAACCCAGCGATCGCACTGACCCAAACCATTTTTACCGCTTCCCAGTACACAACATGGAATATTAAATACTGCCATTACAAAGTGCAATTTTTTACGCATAAATCAAGCCGTCACAGAGCTACGTGTAAAAATAAAAAAAGTTATAGATTTTTAAGGTGGGGAGTGAAAAATGGAAATGAAAAAACCAAAACCAAAAAACCTGACTCTTCTCATGGCTGCCAGGAGCTCTAACTAATGTAGTAACCAAACAACTACACTCTTATCTGTCCCCACACACCCTCAGCTTTCCCTACTCTTGTATATAAATAATTCACACAGAGAGAAGTTGCAAATCATCACTGTCTCCCCTCCTCCTTTCACCTCATGCTGGCAGCATGATGGCAGACAGGAGAGAGAGAGGGGTGGGATGTTTAGTTATTACACTCTTCGCTAGTTACACCAAAAAAAGTTAACAAAGGCCAAAGTGTAGAAAGTATAAAATAACACTGTATTAGATCAAATCCATTTAAAAAGACAACATAGAGAAAAAGTCTGTCAATGGTCAAAATAACTAAATATACATGATCACAGTAACCTGTATAGAGGTATAAAAGGTCTAGTCCTCTGAACCAGTCAAGGTAGTTGCTTACAAACAAGTATTACACATTACCCAGAGGAATAACAGAGGACAAGGGACACATACACAGGTATATACAGACCAGGGGTGGTCACCACCTGACACATGTTTTGCCTTTCTTTATCAGGGGTATGTGTGTACACACCCCCTGAGGAAGTGATGGCGAAACGTGCGTCGGGGTGCTGTGGTGGTGGTCCGGGAGTTATTTCACTCTGGTAGGCATTGGTAGTATAGAACGCCTGGTTAAGGCTCGGAATACTGCTTATACTGGTGTATATATATCTCTCCCTGGATTTACTTGTACGCCTAGTTTGGTGAATACCTGATTTTTGAATTGACCACCACCACTTTCTGTCTTTCTGTATGGGTTTTATGTGATGTTTTTAATATTTGTTGTTGGTTGACATAATGGGGGTCATTTACTAAGGGCCCGATTCACAGTTTCCCGACGTGTTCCCCGAATATTTCCGATTTGCGCCGATTGTACCTGAATGGCCCGGGATTTTGGTGCACGCAATCGGATTGTGGCGCATTGGCGCCAGCATGCACGCGACGGAAATTGGGGGGCGTGGCCGAACAAAAACCCAACGTATTCGGAAAAACCGCCGCATCTAAAAACGGAAAATGTGTCGCTCGGGCGTGCTTACCTTCACTCATCCGGCCTCGGTGAATTCAGGCGCGTTCAGATAATTTTCAGCGCAGCAGCGCTGGTGGACGGCGGAGGAACTACCTTATTAAATCCCGGCCGGACCCGAATCCAGCGCAGAGCAGTATACTCCGTGTTATGTGTGACCACAGCCTCAGTATTACCAGCAGACCTTACGTTACGTGTGACAAAAAGAAAAAATGTTTTCCCACAAAGACAAGTAAGGCCCTACCCACAGGCAGATAACAAGCCTCAGGCCTCATTCACACGTTGCAGTTCTTGATCTGTTTTAATTAGAAACGCACCAGGAAGGGGCTCATTCCAGAATAAAAGTGTTTCAGTAGAAAGACATATGTGTTCTGACAAAGCCCTTCCCTTTTGCGGTTTCCAATGCAGTTAAAACTCATCAAAAAACAAAAAGTGTGCATGGGGCCTGAGGCCGCGGTCACACGTACTGCTAGGCGTCCGTTCATAACACACCGCTAGCGCACAGGGGGAGGACCTCGGTCCAAACGCACATGCGTTTCCAGGGAAACGCATGCGATTGATAAGCCGATCACATGTCACATGCGTTTCTCTGGAAACGCATGTGCGTTCGGGCCGAGGACCGCCCCCTGTGCGCTAGTGTCACATTATGAAAGGACGCCTAGCGGTACGTGTGACCGCAGCTTGAGGCCTGATTTCGGCAGGATTGTTGTACACGTCCTCATTCACTTCTATGGGCTCATGCACATGGCTGTGAATTTCACAGCCCTGTTTATGAGCCGACTGCCTGAGCTGCAAATGACAGAGCAGGTCCTAACCAAGTTTGTGGTTCAGGCTATTATTATGTACTTACATCCCGATGACAAGAAACCCTCAAACAATGTTCCATAGGACTATCGTTTGCATCCCAAGAACTGCATAAGTGCAGTGTGCAGGAAGCCTGGGGCTGCGTTCACACATTACGTTTTTTTTTTGTTGCAGAAATTTAAAGTTTGTCTGCTGAATGGCAAAAAGACCTGCATTCAAATGGAAGAGGAACCTCTTTCCAAAGCGTTGAAGACGCAACAAAAAACGCAATATGTGAACATGGCCACAGGCTGCATTCACACCTTGCATTTGCAGCACGTTCAGAAACGCAATGAAAATATACATGGGGGTGGCTCGCATGTATCAATGAAGCAGCTGGTGGGCCCCCAGAATTAATTTCACTGGTGGGCCCTTGGCACCCCAGTCCGACCCTGCCCCCACTGGATCCTCTCCTGTTAGTCCTCATCTCCAGATCAGTCAAATAAATACAACAATACAACTGTCGGTCATCAGGTTACAATGCGATCCTTACAGGTGCCAAGGTGAGAAGAGAACTGAAAAGGCTCAAAGTGGGCAAGGCTGCAGGTCCAGATGGATTCATTGCCAGACTACTCATGACCTTTGATGATCAGGTTTGTGGTATCATTGCACATATGTTCAATATGAGCCTGAGATTAGGAAGGGTGCCACAACTGTGGAAAACATCTTGTGTAGTACCAGTTCCAAAGACACTTAATCTGTTGGACCTCTGTTCTCACACATCTCCGCCCTCGGGAGCATTGTCCTGCATTAGGAGGAACCCAGGGCCAATCGCACAAGCATTTGGTCTCACAAGGGGTCTGAGGATCTCTACTTGGTAACTAATGGCAGTCAGGCTACCTCTGGCAAGCACATGTAGGGCTGTGCGTCCCTCCAAAGAAATGAAACCCACACCATTACTGCAGGCAGCAGATCACTCTCCACTGCATCTGCATACTCTGTCACATGTGCTCAGTGTGAGCCTGCTTTCATCTGTGAACAGTGACCTCAGTGACGAATTTGCCAATACTGGTGTTCTCTGGCAAATGCCACCGTCCTGCATAGTGTCTCCTGGTGTACTGGCTTGTCTCCTGGTCACCACTCACCCCTTAACGCCGAAGCCACTTTTCATCTTCCTGACAAGGCCCTTTTTTAAAAAAATCTGTCGTTTTAACGCTTATATGTAACGTTTTAACATACCCAAGTGATTTTGAAATTATTTTTTCATGACACTTTGGTTCAATTCTGAAATAATTATGTACACTTATACATTACAGAGGGGAACAAAGGGACATTATCTGTAAGAACATGCTTAACTCTTTCTTTCAAATCTTATCCGGAAAACAAAATAACCTTTATCCTCCATCGCCTTCCCACTCCTAATCTTGTGTACTTGTGGTGCACTGTGAAGATGGTGCCACTGTAGGTTGCTGCCTGTGCATTGGCTCCGGCTTTTGAACCACCCACACCCCTCTCAGACTGCCCTGCAGCATTAACTTGACTTCTCACTCCCACCAAGTGCATCATCAGCAGCAGGGAATCCATGTCGCACAACTGGTTGCAACAGAGCGCCGGTAATGGATCCTGGCAGCCAAGAGCATCAGTAGCAGCTTCATCGGATCACCTGAAATGTAAGTGATCACAACCAGAGCCTTATAGTCAGAAGGACGATGCACCATGGCTCCAATGGCAGCCACAACCAGGCAGCTTAAGCGCTACAGTGGAGCTTTGGGCAGTGTCTCTTCTGCCAAACCAATAACTGCAGCAGCAGTACACCACTAATTCACCACAACACTGTCAGCACCGCAATGACACCCCTAGTGTAATATCCCCCACTGGGGCCTAGCCTTTTTCTTGGGGCCTGGAGGCAGCCCTGAATACCCGAGTGGCTGGAGATTGCGGTCTAGGGCACGCTGATATCATGGTGCTTGGTATGGGGCCGGAGGCTATCCTACAGCCTGGCAGGTCTCCAGCAGGTGGTGTGTGCAAGAAATATGGAGGGAGAGGCTGAAGTAATTGTTCTCCCTGGGACTGAAGGAGTCCCTGGGTAATGGGTGTGGAAGCCCGTGGTGGTAGATAGCCATATCCAGGGATCAGACAGAGGCAACATTGTGCAAATCAACATGGTTCTTTATTGAACAGGTAGAAGGAAGATGCTAGATGCAGGCAGGGATAATGGAGATGGAGCTGTGTTCAAACTGTGGAAGCTGCAGCTCTTGATTAGAGTCTCCTGACTCAATTCCTGGGATTGGCTTCTATGGCAGCACTAAAGGTGTGCTCCATACTCTCTCTCTTCACTCAGACCTGAGACTAAAGACCATGTGGTTCCACATACCACATGCACAGGGGTTTTATACTCCCCCTGGTCAGGTGGTAGCACCTCACCAATCACACTCCAGTTTACAATACAGCCACAGAATTGTATAACATCTTACACCCATTTAACTATTGCCTTTCCAGGCAGAGGCTACACCTGCTATTACATAATCTCCCAGTGGTACTAGAGGGTTCATGACCCCCTCCAACAGCTTCTAACCTGGAGAGGGCTCTATTCGCAACTACCAACCTGCCTATAAGTTTGCAGGGGCGTTGCTCACGACTGTCTAGTCTGTCTGTGTGTTATTGTGACTGCTATATTTTTTGTACCATATTGCTGCCGGTACACTATGTACAAAATAATTCCCCCCAGGGGATCAATAAAGTTGTATTGTATTGTATTGTACTTCATGTTAGTTTAAAAATTTTGGTGGTATGTTTTGCCTTTATTTCTGAGAAATTCAGATATTTAGTGAAAACGTAATACCTAACATTCACCGAATGTCTACTTCATGTGGACATGGTTTTTAATGCATCCTCTCATTTTTGTAGGATGTTATGGGGCTTTGAACTTTAGGTGTGATTTTTCCCATTTTCATAAAAACGCAAAATCATGCTACTGAGGGCCCTCCCTGCTCAGATTTCAAGTATCTTTGGGAGCCCTAAATAAAAGTAAAACCCCATAAATTACCTCATTAAAGAAACTACCGCCCTCAGCGTACGTAAAACAACTTTTGTGAAGTTTTTTAACCCTTTAATTGTTCTACGGGGGTCAAAACAAAATTGAATGCAATTTTGAAATTACATTTTTGGCTAAATGAATGTGTTTTTTATAACATGTACATATTCTCAGTGGATAAAATACCAAAATGCTCCCCAAAGTTTGATATCTAATCTCTCCCGAGTATAACAATCCCCCATATTTGGTGGTAAACTGCTGTATGGGTACACGCCAGGGCATAGAAAGGAAGGAGCGCCATTCAGAGCAGATTATGCTTTGTCACTTTTTATTGGCTATACAATCTGGACAAGTAAGGGCTTATTTTCTGCGACACCTGTGAAAAGTGACCGGCTGCATTTATTTCTATGCCAGGCAGGGCCTGGAGTGTAGATAAACGCTGCACAAGACCCCGCTGCATACATCAAGAGGATAAATGAAATAAAAAATAAAATATAAAATAACCAGCCAGTGCACATATAAAATAACCAGCAAGAGAACATATATAATAACAAGCCAGTACATCTATAAAATAACCAGCCAGTGCATATTTAAAATAACCAGCAAGTGCGTATATGAAATAATCAGCCAGTGTACATATACACTCACCGGCCACTTTATTAGGTACACCATGCTGGTAACGGGTTGGACCCCCTTTTGCCTTCAGAACTGCCTCAATTCTTCGTGTCATAGATTCAACAAGGTGCTGGAAGCATTCCTCAGAGATTTTGGTCCATATTGACATGATGGCATCACACAGTTGCCGCAGATTGTCGGCGCACACCCATGATGCGAATCTCCGTTCCACCACATCCCAAAGAAGCTCTATTGGATTGAATTGGTGACTGTGGAGGCCATTTGAGTACAGTGAACTCATTGTCATGTTCAAGAAACCAGTCTGAGATGATTCCAGCTTTATGACATGGCGCATTATCCTGCTGAAAGTAGCCATACTGATGTTGGGTACATTGTGGTCATAAAGGGATGGATGTGGTCTGCAACAATACTCAGGTAGGCTGTGGCGTTGCAACGATGCTCAATTGGTACCAAGGGCCCAAAGAGTGTCAAGAAAATCCCCCACACACATGACACCACCACCCACCAGCCTGAACCGTTGATACAAGGCAGGATGGATCCATGCTTTCATGTTGTTGACGCCAAATTCTGACCCTACCATCCGAATGTCGCAGCAGAAATCGAGACTCATCAGACTAGGCAAAGTTTTTCCAATCTTCTACTGTCCAATTTCAAAGAGCTTGTGCAAATTGTAGCCTCAGTTTCCTTTCTTAGCGAAAGGAGTGGCACCGGGTGGGTTCTGCTGCTGTGAGCCATTGCCTCAAAGTTCGACATACTGCGCATTCAGAGATGCTCTTCTGCCTACCTTGGTGTTAACGGGTGGGAGATTGGAGTCACTGTTGCCTTTCTATCAGCTTGAACCAGTCTACCCATTCTCCTCTGACCTCTGGCATCAACAAGGCATTTCCGCCCACAGAACTGCCGCTCATGGATGTTTTTTCTTTTCGGACCATTCTCTGTAAACCCTAGAGATGGTTGTGCGTGATGAAATCCCAGTAGATCAGCAGTTTGAAATACTCAGACCAGCCTTCTGGCAAACAAACCATGCCACGTTCAAAGGCACTCAAAACACCTTTCTTCCCATACTGATGCTCGGTTGAACTGCAGGAGATTGTCTTGACCATGTCTACATGCCTAAATGCACTGAGTTGCCGCCCTGTGATTGGCTGAGAAATTAAGTGTTAACGAGCATCTGGACAGGTGTACCTAATAAGTGGCCGGTGGTGGTGTATAACAGCCAGGCAGTATGCATATATCAACCAAATATATCACAACCGCTAGTAGATGTATATACAACGAGCTATAAATATATAACCAGCCAGTACAAATATATAATAACCAGCAAGGCACATACCCCCACTGTCACAGAAGGGTGACTAGTCACTAGCCGGTATAAAGCAGCAGAATGAGTATTACCCTTCTGCTCATTCTATTCTGTGGGAGTGGATAGGCTATATCCGGCACTCACAGTCAGGGCAGACTAAGGGTGGTGGGGGCCCCTGGGCGCAAACTGGTGGGGGCCCTTCCAACATGTTTTTGGAAGTATATAGCCCGCCAGCCACCTGTAGTATATAGCCTGCCAGCCCCTTGTAGTATTAGCCTGCCAGCCCCTGTAGTATATAGCCTGCGACCCTGTAGTATTTAGCCTGCGAGACCTTGTAGTATATAGCCTGCAGCCCCCTATAGTATACAGCCACCAGCTCCCTGTAGAATTTAGGCCGCAGTCCCCTGTAGAAAATGGCCACAAATAATAAACTTCATACTTACCACCTTCCTTTCCAGTGATCCCACAACGCTTCAGGCTCTTCCTCGCTCTTCAGTCAACCGCCGGCCAGAAGACACAGCTGCGATCATGGGGGAGATTGTAGATGCTCTGTTTTGGAAGCAGCATTTAGTGATCGGGCCGAGAGCATGACGTCATCACTCACCGCCAGCGTCCACCACAACCTGCTGACGCCAAAACAGTGCATCGGCAAACTCCCCCAGCAATGGCAGCTATGTCTCACTGACATCCTAGAACCCAATGTGATTCCCGACGGCACAGGCCGCTGCGCATTGCACACAGAGACTGACTGTCAGAGACTGGTGGGGGCTTAAAAAGTGAAAGTGGTGGGGACCCCGTGGCTAGAGCCCAAGAGCTCCTCCATTAATCTGGCCCCGCTCACAGTCAGTAAATGGGCTCAGTAGGGTGCATATAGAAAAGGATTTGGAGAAACAAGACTTTATATTTTAGGCCACTTATAAATAAAAAGATATTGATAATGCAGAGCGCAGCAGTTCCTGCTCCCATTGACAACACACAGATCATCTGTTGGAAACCTGAAATGCCATCCCAGCCACAGCACTGCACCACTTAGTGGGGAAGGAAGGAGCTGCCTCATCTGCTATTTTAGAAGACTGGCATGTCACTGGCCTAAGTATAGTTTATCACGTTCTAGATGAATGTAGTTAAATAATTTATATTAGCTTTTAGAATATTGCTTTCACATGCATATAATGACATCTACTGAGCCAGGGTAAAATATTGCCTATGTATAGCTTGTGAAGTTTAGCTAGGTTGTACTGCGATGCTGAGGGAAGCCATAGGCTAAGGAGTTTCACTTTCTATCACTATGGTTATGCTATCAACAATAAATAAACAGGACCCGTCAACTAGAGTTCTGGGCTAGGAAGACACCAGAGGCTGGTTTCAAGAAGGCATTAACAAAAGGGTTGAAGCTTGAAAAATATTTAGAATTTGTATTTAGGGAATACTAAATGCTATAGAGCTTTAATGTTCAGAATGCAGGGAACAAAATATCAGAAAAAATAAAACTGTCAATACAGACAGCAATACAATACAATACAATACAAAAGAGCAATAGAGCCTGGTTTCCCTGACAGGTCACTGCTGTGAGGGCCCCTTAGGAATCAATGCAATGCAATATTCTCAGGCTGTGTGCAGTTTCTCTTCGTATTCTTCAGGCTGTGTTTGCAGTTCCCTTCGTATACTTTAGCTCCTGTTATTTCTATAACTATGCAGTTTATTTTCTTAATTGTGCTTGCTCTAATGTGGAATTCATATTAGTGTAAAAAAATTCTTTATGTGGTGTTGTGTCATCAAGGCTCTGCTTTTACCACAATTACCATGAAATTGTGTTAGTGCTTTATTTGCTTGATGTAGTGGTAGCATGCAAACAGCCATGTAATTGTCTACTTGGCCAAGCAACATAGATGACATTTATGTTGGCCATCCACCAAAGACTTATAGTAGCAGCATAGTGGATAGGATTTAAACGAATCTCATGGTGTATGAGAAAATGTTCATTCTTTTTAAAAACAGTATCAAAACAGCGGTGGTTTTACATGGTTTACATGTTTGCTTTAGTTCCTTTTTGCACAAAAATGCTATTTTTAAATTTAGTCCTTAGCTGAGGGGATCACAATATGAGGGGAACATGAGGTGACAACATAAGTGGGATTGATGGGCCACAAATGAGGGGAGGGTGTGATGGGCCTCAATATAAGAGGGGTTCCACAGGATGAGTTGAGATGAGAGGCCATAAAAATAGGGCGAGGAGGAGGGGGACCACAAACATGATGGGGGGGCGGAAACAACAAAACCACGCCCAGAATCACAGAGAGAGAGATGAGGGCCACGATATAGAGGTACGTGGGGGACATGCAAGGATACAGGGCCACATATGGGGGAACGGAGGTGAGGGGTCACAAGGTGGGGGAGGGAAGGCGGCACAATATAAGATAAGTGTGAGGAGGAGATGAGAGCGCCACAATATTAGGAGCCACAATGTTGGGGGGATAGGGACAAGGGGGCACAAGGGTTGAGGGGGAAAAGGATTGAGGGGACACATATGGAGGGGAGTGGTGGCAAAGGAAGGGATGAGGACTAGGGGACTAAAAGAGGAGGGTGAGATGAACACGAGGAAAGAGACAGGCGGAGATGGGGGAACAATTATGAGGATCCAAGTATAAAAGGGGAACTGTATGAGGAAGAGAGGATATAACAAGTATGAGGGGGCCACAACTTAGGAAAAGGAGAGCGCCCATTATAACTATGAGAGTAAGGGTCACATATGAGCGGGGATAGAGGGGGGCCACAAGTGAGAAATAGGGGTCAAGTATGAGCGTCGTCATCAACCTAGGAAGAGATGAGAGGGCCAATGGCTCTAACAAGAGACCTTCTTTAACTTAATCACTACGACGTGCAAGTATTAGTACTGGGATGCGAGGATGGGAGACGCTGAGCTCTCATCAAGGTGGGTTGCTGCATATGCAGCAACCCACTGGTAACACCCACAGTCGGTGTGGAGACATTAATCATGGCGTGCGTAGCGCCCCACTGGATCATTGCAGTTTCTGCAGTTTGTTACAATGAGCTAGTTTGTATTGCAGTATATGGCAGGAACAATTAGACCAGCTAGGATTAGTACCCTAGAGGGTCAAGAAATAGCAAAAAAGAAAATAAAAGAAAGTAAAAAAAAAATTAATAAAAAAACCCTAAAAAGTCAACATCAAATCTATCAAAATATATAACGGGTGATTCTGGCCTTTAATCCCATAAAAATGCCGTACAGTCCTTCAAATCATATCATTGAAAGCGTCATAAAAAGTCGCAAAAAAATACACCACACAACTCTGTACACGAAGCCTGAAAAAGTTAGTAGCGCCAGAAGAATTTTTATTTTGTACAGGAGGTTTTTAATTTGTTGTGTGGTATGGAATGTTTTCATCCATTGGAATTTTTGGCCTGCTTCCAGTACACGGCAGGAATAGTAAATACTGACTATTGAAGTGCAATTGTACGCAGAAACAAGCTTCATACAGCTCTGTACATGAAAACAAAAAGTTATGTTTGATGGTGGGGAGGGAAAAATTAAAATCAAAAAAAACAAAAAAAGGGCCTTTGCAGGATGGGGTTAAACACATTTCAGGCACTTTCTGGAAAAAGTTTAGACCTAAATGCTTTTGCTTCCAGTAAGTTAAAGCTTTTACATGGAAAACAAGTTGCTATACAAGCGTTTAAGTTTTAACACATTTTTAGGAAGAAGAGCTACCAGATGTGCTTCAGTTGCATCTTGTGAATATGACCTTAAAAACACAATTCAGCCGCATCTTGTAAATACGGCAGCAGCGCTAAACTATGTGTATAATCCCTTTAATGATGCAATTCTATGCCTGGATCATTTCTAAGACTAACCATAACATAGGATTTTTTTTTTAGTCTGTGATTATTTAAAAAATTGGCTTAGAAAATGAGGATGCTGTGTATATTTGAAGTTTGGTTTGGGAACTGGGGCTGCAAGTTTTTCATTACGTTTTTCAAAGTGACAACATCTCGTTACATAACTTGACTTTCATGCAACCTTTCCACCCAATGTCCTTCTTTTTTAAGAACTTTCCAGAAGTTTAGTTTGCTATAAAGATATTTTATTTCATGCAAAAATTGTTTTCCTGATCTTTTTGCTTAATGGCTGAGTTATGGCATCTTGCCTTCATTAAAGTATATTTCAATTAAAGAACTACCAGCCTGGAAAGCAATAATGCAAAAATGTTCTGTCCCTGCAACTTTAATATTTATAGAAAATGCATAGTTTTGAAAAAGGAACATGGAATACACATAGGAAATGTGTATATGGAAGACATGGCAGCACACCAAATTTTCAAAGGTTTGGAATTGAGCAATCTATTACATATTTTTCAAGTTAAAGATTTTTTTTTAAAAAATGGAGGAAATTTGCTTACCGATATTTCCATTTCTTTTAGTCCGTGAGGCAGCAACACATACGGGATATCCCTAGGTAAAACTCACAAGGAGAACGGTAACAAGCAGTAGTAGACAATTAAACAATTAGTGTTTGGCTGACTCCACCTATATAAGGCCGGAGCACACACACAACCCTTGTATGGTATATAGCAATAAAGTTTCATCATTTAAGGTGGTGGGAAAGCTGTGCTGCCCAGGACTAAAAGAATGGAAATTTCGGGTAAGCAAATTTCCTCCTTCTTTTTCGTCGTTCGGCAGCACACATATGGGACGTAGCAAGCGTACTTATGGGGAGGGATCTTAGTGCCTGCTGAAGCACCACCTTGTGTAAGGCTGAAGCTTTAGGAGGCAGAGAAGTCATCCTGCAGGATCGATGAGCGAGATGGAGAGGACCACGTGGGCTGCTGTAGGATGATAGACGTGACAGAGCTCAGCTACAGAAAGTGATGAGAGTTGGCTCTCAGCTGGTCTGGAGCTTCATGACCAAAGAGACTCAACAGCATCTCATGGAGTCAATGATCATGGGGACAATTTGCCCCCTTATAAAAATTATTGAAAATATTGTTTAAAAGAATGTTGATACTGTAGAAATGTTGGATGAAGGCTGCAGAGGAAAGTAACATGATGCTTTCTGGTAGGAATCCTTGAAGGACATGCTTGGAGATCTGCAGTCTCCTGGACGATTGTTGTGGCAATCAAGCATGAACATGACGCGGCCGTTGAGGATTCTTCTGGCCTAGGCTTTAGTGCAGCCAGAAGATAGATCCTTTGTGAGTAGGCGCCCTGGACCTCCACTCAGGCGCCGGCCAGGATGTGTCATGTGAGTCACATTGTCTTCGGCAGGAGAAAAGATAGGGAGCGGCAAATTCTTCGTGGCATAGATTCAACAAGGTGCTGGAAGCATTCCTCAGAGATTTTGGTCCATATTGACATGATGGCATCACACAGTTGCCGCAGATTTGTCGGCTGCACATCCATGATGCGAATCTCCCGTTCCACCACATCCCAAAGATGCTCTATTGGATTGAGATCTGGTGACTGTGGAGGCCATTTGAGTACAGTGAACTCATTGTCATGTTCAAGAAACCAGTCTGAGATGATTCCAGCTTTATGACATGGCGCATTATCCTGCTGAAAGTAGCCATCAGATGTTGGGTACATTGTGGTCATAAAGGGATGGACATGGTCTGCAACAATACTAGTAGCGGCTAGTGGCGTTGCAACGATGCTCAATTGGTACCAAGGGCCCAAAGAGTGTCAAGAAAATCCCCCACACACATGACACCACCACCACCAGCCTGAACCGTTGATACAAGGCAGGATGGATCCATGCTTTCATGTTGTTGACGCCAAATTCTGACCCTACCATCCGAATGTCGCAGCAGAAATCGAGACTCATCAGACTAGGCAAACGTTTTTCCAATCTTCTACTGTCCAATTTCAAAGAGCTTGTTGCAAATTGTAGCCTCAGTTTCCTTTCTTAGCGAAAGGAGTGGCACCGGTGGGTTCTGCTGCTGTGTAGCCATCTGCCTCAAAGTTCGACATACTGCTGCATTCAGAGATGCTCTTCTGCCTACCTTGGTGTTAAGGGTGGGAGATTGGAGTCACTGTTGCCTTTCTATCAGCTTGAACCAGTCTACCCATTCTCCTCTGACCTCTGGCATCAACAAGGCATTTCCGCCCACAGAACTGCCGCTCATGGATGTTTTTTCTTTTCGGACCATTCTCTGTAAACCCTAGAGATGGTTGTGCGTGATGAAATCCCAGTAGATCAGCAGTTTGAAATACTCAGACCAGCCTTCTGGCAAACAAAACCATGCCACGTTCAAGGCACTCAAAATCACCTTTCTTCCCCATACTGATGCTCGGTTTGAACTGCAGGAGATTGTCTTGACCATGTCTACATGCCTAAATGCACTGAGTTGCCGCCCTGTGATTGGCTGAATAGAAATTAAGTGTTAACGAGCATCTGGACAGGTGTACCTAATAAAGTGGCCGGTGAGTGTATAACAGCCAGGCAGTATGCATATATATCAACCAAATATATCACAACCGGCTAGTAGATGTATATAACAACAGAGCATAAATATAATAACCAGCCAGTACAAATATATAATAACCAGCAAAGGCACATACCCCCACTAGTCACAAGAAGGGGTGACTAGTCACTAGCCGGTAAAGCAGCAGAATGAGTATTTACCCTTCTGCTCCATTCTATTCTGTGGGAGTGGATAGGCTATATCCGGCACTCACAGTCAGGGCCAGACTAAGGGTGGTGGGGGCCCCTGGGCGCAAACTGGTGGGGGCCCTTCCAACAATGTTTTTGGAAGTATATAGCCTGCCAGCCACCTGTAGTATATAGCCTGCCAGCCCCTTGTAGTATATAGCCTGCCAGCCCCCTGTAGTATATAGCCTGCCAGACCCTGTAGTATTTAGCCTGCGAGACCTTGTAGTATATAGCCTGCAGCCCCCTATAGTATACAGCCACCAGCTCCCTGTAGAATTTAGCCGCCAGTCCCCTGTAGAAAATGGCCACAAAATAATAAACTTCATACTTACCTCACCTTCCTTTCCAGTGATCCCACAACGCTACAGGCTCTTCCTCGCTCTTCAGTCAACCGCCGGCCACTGAAGACACAGCTGCGAGCACTGGGGGAGATTGCAGATGCTCTGTTTTGGAAGCAGCATTTAGTGATCGGACGCCGAGAGCATGACGTCATCACTCACCGCCGGCGTCCCACCACAACCTGCTGACGCCAAAACAGTGCATCGGCAAACTCCCCCAGCAATGGCAGCTATGTCTCACTGACATCCTAGACCCCAATGTGTGATCCCGACGGCCACAGGCCGCTGCGCATTGCACACAGAGACTGACTGTCAGAGACTGGTGGGGGCCCCTTAAAAAGTGAAAGTGGTGGGGACCCCGTGGCTAGAGCCCCAAGAGCTCCTCCATTAATCTGGCCCCGCTCACAGTCAGTAAATGGCTCAGTAGGGTGCATATAGAAAAGGATTTGAGAAACAAGACTTTATATTTTAGGCCACTTATAAATAAAATATATTGATAATGCAGAGCGCAGCAGTTCCTGCTCCCATTGACAACACACAGATCATCTGTTTGGAAACCTGAAATGCCCATCCCAGCCACAGCACTGCACCACTTAGTGGGGAAGGGAAGGAGCTGCCTCATCTGCTATTTTAGAAGACTGCATGTCACTGGCCTAAGTATAGTTTATCAACGTTCTAGATGAATGTAGTTAAATATATTTATATTAGCTTTTAAGAATATTGCTCTCAATGCATATAATGACATCTACTGAGCCAGGGTAAAATATTGCCTATGTATAGCTTGTGAAGTTTAGCTAGGTTGTACTGCGATGCTGAGGAAGCCATAGGGCTAATGGGAGTTTCACTTTCTATCACTAATGGTTATTGCTATCACAATAAAATAAACAGAGACCCGTCAACTAGAGTTCTGGGCTAGGAAGACACCAGAGGCTGGTTTCAGAAAGGCATTAACAAAAGAGGCTTTGAAGCTTGAAAAATATTTAGAATTTGTATTTAGGGAATACTAAATGCTATAGAGCTTTAATGTTCAGAATGCAGGGAACAAAATATCAGAAAAAAATAAAACTGTGCAATACAGACAGCAATACAATACAATACAATACAAAAGAGCAATAGAGCCTGCTTTCCCTGACAGGTCACTGCTGTGAGGGCCCCTCTAGGAATCAATGCAATGCAATATTCTTCAGGCTGTGTGCAGTTTCTCTTCGTTATTCTTCAGGCTGTGTGCAGTTTCCCTTCGTTATACTTTAGCTCCTGTTATTTCTATACCTATGCAGTTTATATTTTTCTTAATGTGCTTGCTCTAATGTGGAATTCATATTAGTGTAAAAAAAATTCTCTCTATGTGCGTGTTGTGTCATCAAAGGCTCTGCTTTTACCACAATTACCATGAAATTGTGTTAGTGCTTTATTTTGCTATGAGGTAGCATGCAAACACAGCCATGTAATTGTCTACTTGGCCAAGCAACATAGATGACATTTATTTTGGCCATCCACCAAAGACTTATAGTAGCAGCATAGTGGATAGGATTTAAACGAATCTCATGGTGTATGAGAAAATGTCTTCATCTTTTTAAAAACAGTATCAAAACAGCAGGTGGTTTTACATGGCTTACATGTTTGCTTTAGTTCCTTTTTGCACAAAAAATGCTATTTTTTAAATTTAGTCCTTAGCTGAGGGGATCACAATATGAGGGGAACATGAGGTGACAACATAAGTGGGATTGATGGGCCACAATATGAGGGGAGGGTGATGGGGCCTCAATATAAGAGGGGTTCCACAGGATGAGGTTGAGATGAGAGGCCATAAATAGGGGAGAGGAGGGGACCCACAACATGATGGGGAGAATCACAGTATAAGAGAGAATGAGGGGCCACAGTATAGAGGTAGTGAGGGGCCACAATATGAGCAAGAGATTAAAGGGACCACAATATGGGGGAATGAGGGGTCACAATGGGTGGGGGAGGTAAGGCGGCACAATATAAGGTATAAGTGTGAGGAGGAGATGAGAGGCCACAATATTAGGAGCCACAATGTTGGGGGGAATGACAGGGGCACAATGTGAGGGGAAAATGAGGGGAGGCAGTATGAGTGGGCCACATGAGAGGGAGATGATAGGGGACACAATATGGGGGGAGATGAGAGGCGGCAGAATAACGGGGGCAAAATGGGGGGGGAAAATGAGGGGAGGCAGTATGGGGGGGCCACATGAGAGGGAGATGATAGGGGGCACAATATGGGGGGAGATGAGAGGCCACAATATAAGGGGAGATGTGGGGCCACAATATGAGGAAGTAAAAAGGGGCCACTGTATGAGGGGAAGATGAGGATGCCACAGTATGAGTGGGCCCCAACTTGAGGAAGAGATGAGAGCGGCCATAATATGAGAGTAAGGGGTCACAATATGAGGGGAGATGAGGGGGCCACAATGTGAGGAGAAGATGAGGGGTCACAGTATGAGCGGTCATCAACATGAGGAAGAGATGAGAGGGGCCACAATTGCCTCTAACAAGAGATCCTTCTTTTTTTTAACTTAATCACTTACTGACATGTGACATAGTATTACGTCACATGGCGGCTGCGAGGGTATGGAGAGGGCTCACGGGCTGAGCACTCTCCATACAAGGTGGGTGTTTGCTGCATATTGCAGCAAACACCCACTGGTAACACCCACAGTCGGTGCTGGAGACATTTAAATCCTGGCGGTGCGTAGGCGCCCCCAACTTGGATCCGATTGCAGTTTCTGCAGTTTTGTTACAATGAGCTAGTTGTATTGCAGTATATGGCAGGAACAATTAGACCAGCTAGGATTAATGTACCCTAGAGGGTCTAAGAAATAGCAAAAAGAAAATAAAAGAAAGTTAAAAAAAAAAATTATATAAAAAAACCCTAAAAATTCAAATCACCAAATCTATCAAAATATAATAACGGTGATTCCTGGCCTTTAATCCCATAAAAATGCCGTACAGTCCTTCAAATCATATCATTGAAAGCGTCATAAAAAGTCGCAAAAAAATTACACCACACAACTCTGTACACCGAAGCATGAAAAAGTTAGTAGCGCCAGAAGAATTTTTATTTTGTACAGGAGGTTTTAATTTTTGTATGTGTGGTATGGAATGTTTTCACTACATTTGGAATTTTTTTCCTGCTTCCCAGTACACGGCATGGAATAGTAAATACTGTCACTATGAAGTGCAATTTGTTACGCAGAAAACAAGCCCTCATACAGCTCTGGACATGGAAAAACAAAAAAGTTATGGATTGTTGATGGTGGGGAGTGAAAAATTAAAATGCAAAAACAAAAAAAGGGCCTTTGCAGGCCCACATTTCAGGCACATTTCTGGAAAAAGTTTAGACCTAAATGCTTTTGCTTCCAGTAAGTTACAAGCTTTTACATGGCAAAACAAGTTGCTATACAAGCGTTTAAGTTTTAACACATTTTTAGGAAGAAGTTATACCAGATGTGCTTCAGTTGCATCTTGTGAATATGACCTTAAAAACACAATTCAGCCGCATCTTGTAAATACGGCATGCAGCGCTAACTATGTGTATAATCCCTTTAATGATGCAATTCTTATGCATGGATCATTTCTAAGACTAACCATAACATAGGACTTTTTTTTAAAGTCTGTGATTTATTTTAAAAAATTGGCTTAGAAAATGAGGATGCTGTGTATATTTGAAGTTTGGTTTGGGAACTGGGGCTGCAAAGTTTTTCATTACGTTTTTCAAAAGTTGACACCATCTCTGTTACATAACTTGACTTTCATGCAACCTTTCCACCCAATGTCCTTCTTTTTTTAAGAACTTTCCAGAAGTTTAGTTTGCTATAAAGATATTTAATTTCATGCAACATAAATTGTTTTCCTGATCTTTTTGCTAAATGGCTGAGTTATGGCATCTTTGCCTTCATTAAAGTATATTTCAATTAAAGAACTACCAGCCTGGAAAGCAATAATGCAAAAATGTCTGTTCCCTGCAACTTTTAATTATTATAGAAACATGCATAAGTTTTGAAAAAGGAACATATGGAATACACATAGGAATATGTGTATATGGAAGACATGGCAGCACACCAACATTTTTCAAAAGGTTTGGAATTGAGCAATCTATTACATATTTTTCAAGTTATATAGATTTTTTTTAAAAAAATACATCAGATAGTGTTTTATTCCATAATTTAATTTATACATAATGGATGCCAAAATATAAAATTAAATATATTCAGGAAAACATAATATACAATAATCCATAGTTTCTAGAACATATTCACATTCAACCATATTAGTAAGGAGGACAAGTGCTGTCCTTAAATAGCAGAGCAAAACGCAAACAGAATACAAAGCAGGCAGAGGCCCCAGTTGGTGGGAGCAGGCACTCTCAGTGAGGGCCGGCTTAAGGTTTCAGTGGGCCCCTTTGCAGTAAACTCGCGTAACGGCATGGATTCATTATATACAGCTTCTTCACCCCCACAAATTAATTGTATATACCCCCCATGGATTAATTATATACAGCCCAGGCCCCACTCACCACCCATAGTTTAATTAAATGCAGCCCCCTCCTCACCCCAAATACATTATATGCAGCCCCCTCGACACCCCCAATACATTATATGCAGCCCCTCCTCACCCCCAATACATTATATGCAGCCCCCTCCTGACCCCCAATACATTATATGCAGCCCCCTCCTGACCCCCAATACATTATATGCAGCCCCCTCCACACCCCCAATACATTATAAAAACACAGGGGGCACCATAGTTTGGGGAAATTTCCCCGCGGCACACCCGACCATGTGTCGCGGCACACTAGTGTGCCACGGCACACAGGTTGAAAATCACTGTTGTAGAGGACACCAGGCGCCTGATAAAGACTTTGGCCAATCTGAAGAGAAGGACCTCCTTCTTATTGTTGATATTACACCAGGCCAGATGCACTAACTCCCATGGTTTTGAGTTAAGTGGCTTTTTACCTACTCATGGAAGGTGTTGCCTGTGTCTGAACCGACCCTGTGTAACAAGTCGATGTGATGGAATGATAAACTCATCCTGCTCTTCCTGGATTTTTGAGTCTTTAGATCTTGAAAATTCAAATAATTCTTTTGGTGGAGCGTCCTTACTCCAGAGCTTTGTCCATACAGCTCTTCTTGCCACGACCAAAGCAACCAGGACTTCAGAGGAATCCTTAATGCTGGTAATAGAAGCATCAGATAGCCATTGTGACAGGTCACATGGCCAGTGGTGGCACTGGACCTCTAATGCCGTTATCAGGTGTGGTCCATCCACGCTGAAAATATATAGACAGGACTGGGTGAGTAGGGAAGACGTCATCATCAGTGACTGGAAAGTAGAATCATCCTTTCCCTGTCGTTTCCCTTCAGGATCTTTAGTGGATTCCACTGGTGGTTACATTCTCCTTCCTCAGAAAGAAGATCTGGTCTGGGTCATCAGATCTAATCTCTGAGATATGATATTCCTATAGACAAGAATCTACAATAGAGGATGATGTCTGGAGATGATCCATGATAAGAAGGCTTGGGCCTGGGATCTGTGTGGATCTCTGGATCTGTATCCTGGGGTAACACAGGAGAATAGATACAAGACTCATTCTTAATAGACAATGGGTGAGGACATAACCTCTGCCTAGTTTTCCTCCTCTTTCCACCTCTCATAGGGGTCTGTGACAGCCGCTCAGGAGAGGACGTCTAGTGAAAACACAAAGGACACATTAGTATGAGGTAAAGATGTGTACAGACAAGCCATATGCAGGTAACATCACTGTATGAGGAGTTCTGCTGCCGGGATATGAGAGGATCCGCTCTCCAATGCCATTCATGTAGAGCAGACTATGGAGAACATACATAGAAGCAGAACCTAGAGATTCTGGTATCAGTCTGCTATGTATCATTATTACAGTATGTCACTATGTATACAGATCATAGGTACCTGCACATTTCACCAGACAGAGGATGTGGGTACAGTGTATAACACACAGGCCATGCTCATTACTTACCAGAGGCCGAGTACATGCTCATCACATACCAGAGGCCGAGTGCATGCTCATCACATACCAGAGGCTCATTACATACTGGAGGTCTAGTCCAGAGAAAATGGTTAGTACATTCAGTGTAAAGATCACAGATTATACCGGTAAGATAATTCTAAGTCAGGCAGAGCTCACAGACTCTGCATATAAACCCTGGAGTCAGGGCGCAGGAGTGACTAGAAATGCAATAAAGATCTATGCATTTAGCAAGGTAGACATTATACCTGAGCATTCAGCAATGATACATAGGAGACATTAGACCTGAGCATTGAGCAGGTAGACATTATACCAATGCATTTAGCAGGGATACATAGGAGACCTGAGCACTCAGCAGTAAGACATTATACCAATGCATTTAGCAGGGATACATAGGAGACCTGAGCATTCAGCAGTAAGACATTATACCAATGCATTTAGCAGGGATACATAGGAGACCTGAGCATTCAGCAGGTAGACATTATACCAATGCATTCAGCAGCAATACATAGGAGCATTCCTCTTACCTTGTCTTGCAGAGGGCAGAGGTTATCTGGCAGCTGAGACCTGCTGTGAGGTTGCATGATATGACTGCAACAGGTGAATGCAAATTGAAAATGCACCAATACATAGCAATGGCTGACACATGTGCACAAGAAACACCAGAATGTCCAGGAAAGGACAATCTATATCCCATGAGCTGACAGTCTATATCCCAGGAGCTGACATGTAATGCTCCCTGTACTGCAAGTGATATCAGGACATGCGGAAATATCTGTACAACATGTGGTAACAGTGTAAATACTGTACAATATGCAGCGATCTCCAGCAGGAGAAAACAGGTTAAAAAACCGTATAACATATATCACAGGAGGATGAGAGACCAGCGGCCGGTATACAGCCTGGATATACTCACTGATACAATGTGAACAAATGGTTAATATATACTCACTGATACAGGTGAACAAATGGTTAATACCAGGAGCAGCGCTGGGCTGCGGCCTATGCAGGAGCCATGGTGAGGCATACAGGGTTAAAGAAAACCCGTCATGCAAAATAACCCCCCTAAACTAAATATATTTTCATACACTGCCATTAGAGAGCATTGCCTCTGTCCCTTCATTGTCCCTCTACAGGCCTGTAAACCTAAGCAATGAGGTCCTAAAGCTGTATGCAAATGACCTGTGAAATGTCCAATGAAGCATTAGCATATTCAAGCTGTCCACTCTATTCATGAGTGGGAGGCACAGCCACACCCCCAGTGCTTGACTGACAGCCTGTATAATGATGTGAGGCTGTATAATGATGTGCTTCCTGGTGCTGGTGGCCACGCCCCCTGCAGCCTGTGTGTGCATGTGTGTGTGTGTGTGTGTGTGTGTTTAGGAAAGATACAACAGCTCCAGGCAGCAATGTTACAGCAGAACATGTCAGATTCATGTGTAGCTGATGTCTGTGTCTCTCACCTGTATATTAGGAGGATGCAGCACACACTAGCCATGCTTTACTATACATTACACACAGACATGAGCAGGGGGAGGAGAGGGGAGAGGTAGCAGGGGTGACATCACTGCCTCTGACCATGTGACCAGCCTCATTTACATGATAAAGAATAGATGATTTTACAATGATTAATGTATGAAATAACTAGATAAAGGCTGGGATGGGATCCTTGTGATCTGCTCCAACATGTAGAGGTGACAGAAATAGTGCCAGAGACCTGATGACAGGTGTCCTTTAATGAACCACAAGGCCCAGCAGGTAGGAGATGCAGGAGTGATCTCATGTGTCAGTGATGTGTGGTAGATACTCAACACAGTCTGTATTATTACCCCTGTAAGGACAGGATAGCTGTACAGGCTCTTACCTGGGCTGCGGCCTATGCAGGAGGGGATCCAGGCGTCTGCTGGTGAGGCACGCAGGGTGATGAACCACAAGGCCCAGCAGGTGGGAGATGCAGGAGCGATCTCATGTGCCGGGTACATGGTGGCTGATACACACCACAGCCTCAGCTATTACCCCTGTAAAGACAAGATAGCTGTACAGGCTCCTCCGGGACGAGGGACCGCATGCAAGCGTATACAGCCCGGGCCGGTCCATCCAAGTGTTCTGTGTAAAGACACAGAGGACCTAGAAAACGTATTATCTGGATAGTTGTTGGTTTCTTTCTGTGTAGACACACAGGACCTGAACTCTTCTGTCATACCTAAGAGAAAAAGAAATACAAGGGTTGTGTGTGTGCTCCGGCCTTATATAGGTGGAGTCAGCCAAGACACTAATTGTTTAATTCTCTACTACTGCTTGTTAACCTGTTCTCTTCTGAGTTGTACCTTGGGGATAAATCCCGTATGTGTGCTGCCGAACGGATGAAAAAGAAACATCAGATAGTGTTTTATTCCATAATTTAATTTATACATAGTGGATGCCAAAATATAAAATTAAATATATTCAGGAAAACATAATATACAATAATCTATAGTTTCTAGAACATATTCACATTCAATCATATTAGTAAGGAGGACAAGTGCTGTCCTTAAATAGCAGAGCAAAACGCAAACAGAATACAAAGCAGGCAAAGGCCCCAGTTGGTGGGAGCAGGCACTCTCAGTGAGGGCCGGCTCAAGGTTTCAGTGGGCCCCTTTGCAGTAAACTCGCGTAACGGCATGGATTCATTATATACAGCCTTTTCACACACACAAATTAATTGTATATACCCCCCATGGATTAATTATATACAGCCCAGGCCCCACTCACCACCCATAGTTTAATTAAATGCAGCCCCCTCCTCACCCCAAATACATTATATGCAGCCCCCTCCACACCCCCAATACATTATATGCAGCCCCCTCCTCACCCCCAATACATTATATGCAGCCCCCTCCTCACCCCCAGTACATTATATGCAGCCCCCTTCTCACCTCGAATACATTATATGCAACCCCCTCCTCCCCCCATTCATTATATACAGCTCCCTCATCACTCTCCATACATTACATGCAACCCCCTCCTTACCACATTCATTATATACAGCCCCCTCCTCATCTCCCATTCCTTACTTACAGCCCCCTCCTAACCCTCCCATTCATTATTTACACCCCCCTTGACTAGTAAATGTGACCATTCAAAATAAAAGAATAATACTTACCTCATTTTTCTGCTCAGGTCCGGAGCTTTCCCTTCTCCATCTTCCTCCTCCTGCCGGCAGCCGCAGAGCAATACACATGCAGAGACGCACGGCAGCATCCTGCAGCACACGGCGCATTGGCCATGATCACACATTCTGCTAGCATCGCATTCATAACGCAATGCTAGCGCACAGGGGGCGGACCTCGGTTATCGATCACATGTGTTTCCTGGGTAGCGCATATGTGATCGGGCCGAGGCCCACACCCTGTGCGCTAGCGTCGCATTATGAATGCAATGCTAGCGGAACATGTGACCGCGGCCTTACGGCTCCCGCATCCCGCGTGGCCAGGAGTGGGCCCTCCCACTCGGGATTGACAAATTCAATCCACAGCCAGCAGCTCTCCCGGCAGTATAAACTATGGTCTAAAGTCAACTACAAGTTCATGACGTTAATAGACTGATGAGACACTGAGGAAGACGCAGACAGAGATGTAACAATTTGTTTTTATTAAATAATATAAATATTATAATATTATAATATCATGACTCTCAGACGGTTCCTTTGGCTTTAAAAATATAAAAAAATAAAAAAAAAATATATATATTATTTTTGAAATTGCCCACAAGGGGGCAGGAAAGTGTAAATTTAAAGCCATTACAGGGAAGTATATAGCATGCGGGTAGGGCAGGGTATCCGTATAACATAGGGGAGAGGGTAGCTGGATATAAAGAGAGCACTCTATGGGGTGGGGATAGTGTATATGAGTATATAAATAAATCAGGGGACCGTATTATTGGGGAATAGGGGAGTTTTATTGCAGGGTGCTGTATATAAATATGAGGACACTGTATATAGGGGATGGTTTTGGATGCACACTTGTGTTTTTCTTACTCTTATGTTTTTTGTAATTTAAAGCAGGGGGGCAGAATAATAGGTACAGTGGGTATGGAATGTATTCAGACCACTTTAAATTTTTCATTCTTTGTTTCATTGCAGCCAATTAGCAAAATCAGAAAGGTTCTTTTTTTGCTCATTACGTTCTGCATCTTGACAAAAAAATATCACATGATCATAAGTATTCAGACCCTTTACTCAGTATTGAGTAGCAGCACCTTTTGAGCTGGCACAGCCATTAGTTTTCTTGGGAATGATGTGACAAGTCTTTCACACCTGGGTTTGGGGATCCTTTGCCATGTGGACAGCCATTTTCAAGTCTCTCAATAGGGATTAGGTCAGGGCTCTGACTGGGCCAGTCAGGAATGGTGACAGAGTTGTTCAGTAGGCACTGTGTGCTTATTTTAGCTGTGTGCTTAGGGTCATTGTCTTGTTATAAGGTGAGCCTGCAGCTCAGTCTGAGGTCCACAGCACTCTGGAAGAGGTTTTCATTCAAAATTTCTCTGTACTCGGCCACATGCTTTTCTCCTTCAGTTGCAACTAGTTGTCCTGTCCCTGTAGGTGAAATACAACCCGATAGCATGATGCTGCCACTACCATGTGTCACTGTTGGGATTGTATTTGTATTTGTCTCATCAGACCAGAGAATCTTATTTCTCATAGTCTGGGAGGCCTTGTGCTTGTTTGCAAACTGTGCCTTGCCACAATTCTGTCTCTGAGCTCCTTGGGAAGTTCCTTAGACCTCACGATTCTCATTTGTTCTGACATTCACTGTCAGGTCACTGTGAGGTCTTAGACTGGTGTGTGCCTTTCCTAATCAAGACCAATCAGTTTAATTAAACAGTTGGACTCCAATGAAGGAGTAGAACCATCTCAATGAGGATCAGAAGAAAATGGGCATTATGTGAGCATTAAATATGAGTGTCAAAGGGTCTGAATACTTATCTACATTTTTGTTTTTTCAAGATGGGATGCAGAGTGTACATTTATGAGCAAAAAATGAACTTTTTTGATTTCACCAATTGGCTGCAATTATAACAAAGTGTGAAAAATTTAAAGGGGTCTGAATATTTTCCTTTCACACTGTAATTTACCAATATACATCTATTGGAACTGTTATATTTATATGCAAAGTGAAGCCTCCTGTCTTTTACCTTATCTGCCAGAGATTACTGACCATAAAATGCCTGCAGATGGAGGGTCATATGATCTCTGTTTGTCCATGAACAATCGCCCTGGCAGGACCTTAGTCTTATGTAGATCAATACTATCAAAACAGATCATAATCATGCTCATGGTCAGATAGAGATCACATTACCCTTCATCCGTGGTAATTGTATGGTCAGGAATATCAAGAAAGCGGTGAAGAACTTTTAATAGACGTATATTTGTAAATTACCCAATATCCTGCCCCCCACAATTTGGTTAAAGTGGACAACCCCTTTAATTAAATTTTTAGAAGACTATTCTTCAGTCAGAATAATTTTCCCTTTTTCCAGTTATATGGATCATTTATTCGTATAATAAAATAACAAATAATGAACCACCATGCAATTGTTGCTAGGATTGGAATTTGGGAATCAAATGTTAGACTATCAAAAAAATTTTTTAAACATAATCGAAAACCTTACTGCACCCTGTAATATGTAATATTCTAACCAAACACCACCCGCTGACTCTCTATCTCTGTATAACAAGTACTTGAACTTTGAATGCTTCATGTTAGAAATAATGCTTAGAAAATGAATACCACAGTCCTTAAGCACTTCAATCAAAATGAGCATAAGCACTTATATTAATCTTGAAGTGACTCATTAACATCTCCTCTTGATTAAGATTTAATCAGTTAATTCTAAGCTTACTCTTTCTAATATTGACTAACTAGGAAACTCTGGGGACTGCTGCCATAACTGAGTTTAAAAAGGTCTGTTGCTATATAACAAGGTAAAGTGATTTAATAGTCACAAAAAAGGGTTTACCCATGAAAGAAAATTCTCAAATGTTAATCCCCTAGTGATGTTTACACAAGAAAGATCAGTTTTACCCCTTTCTTTACAATTTTACTGTGGGCCTGTGTAAAATTCCAGAGTGTGGAACTCTCTAAGCAGACACTTCATGATTCCTCTGTGCTGTGTGCTGACAATGTGGTTAGATTATCAGGGTTCTTGTGAGGTGAGCCGATGTCACAGAGGGAGGGATGAGAACATAGAGGATACACTTGTATTTAGCTTCTGAACATTCACTAGTATCCGACTCAAAGAGATAAGAAAGTTCAGAGATGAGAGACGATGAGATCCATGAGATGGATATAAAACACAATGATACCCTCAGCCCTGCTAACTCACCTATAACAAAGAATCAGCACCGCAATATGCCTCTCTCCCTATAAAAACCTTATCTGTCTGTAGAGTAAGGGACTCCACACTGCTACTTTTCTGTATTTTCTGAAAGGTAATGACTGACTATAATTGAAACGCAGGGGATTCTGATATGGCTTTCAACCTTTACAATGTGACTGAAAGCTGGATCCGCACAGGAATCACTACGTAAAGTGGCAGCAGAAACCAGCCATTTGTTTTTTGCTGTTACCAGGTTCACTGCACAATATCCTCTATATGACTTCTGCAGAACACAACCATTGTTTCCTCAGTCCAAATCGTATCTGTTTCATAGCAAAGAGGACAGAAAAAAAATCACCACTCTGATCAAGATATATTATGAAATTAATGAGGCCAGTATATTGTACTTAAATTGCTCAAAGCTGAGCACATACTTTAGGGGTTGGAGCAGCAGATCTAAAAAGTAGTGCGTCTGCAACCTATAAGCTATAAATATTTAACAGTGTGCCAGTTACTGGACCACAAATGATTTCACTCCAAGTTCAAAAAGTGTCTTTTATCACAATTCCAATCTAAAAATTTGGATGTTAAAGTTCTTAATTGTATCATTAGTCATTGAGAAGTGGCGTACAGATGGTTAGTTATTGTGTGTCGTTGCAAGTTCATTCTTATTTGCAATTTGTTTCAATCACATAGCAACCTTGGTCACATTTTCTTCACTTAATCATACAGTTCTAAATGTGGATTTGTAGTACTGTGACGTTTTTTCACAATTTTCTCATGCGGCACTCCGCTTAATAAAAAGATACATTATGAATAACAAATAAATACATCTGAATGCTCTATAATGTCTGCTTTAGATATCCTATCCTACATAGGCTAGTGTATCTTGTTTTAATTCACCTCGTTCCAGTCATAATAAAATTACTTTTGACCGAATTTGTCTGAATGAAAATTTTTTTTAAATTGTATGACTTTACTTTTTCTGCCGAATCCAGGTGTAAACGGATAACCATCATACTGAAAACCACTGCAGGCATTAATTGTGTCAGGATACGGGATGTGACAAATATCATATGCAATGTTTTATATGTATTATATGTACAAATAACTAAGATAATATTTTGTTGATAATTAGAAATGGTTAGAAATCAGTTAGAAGTAAAGTTAAAGAACCTTTAAAGGAAATCCCCTCCCACATCCTCCCTGTTCTTATCCCTCCATAACGTCGGCTAAGCGGACAGAAAACCTTGCGTTCGCATGGTGAGCCGTATACCCTGGTGCCTGCGCAGTTTGCTGCTTGGCGACTCTATGTGCCTCGCAGCAAACTGTTTATGCACCCAATCTCTGCGCTTTTCAATGAGGCGGATTGAGCTGTCGGGAAGGGATCTGCACAGGCGCTAGGGTGTACTGCTTATAGCGCAGGCGCAAGGTTTCCTGTGATGTGAGCCGATGTCACAGAGCGAGGGATGAGAACATAGAGGATAGAGGAGGGGAAATAATTCAATAATTACCAGTGGGGCCCGAGCAGAGATTATGCAAATGAGCAAGGATGCATTACGATTTGAAAAGAGGCATCACCACGGGACTTGGCCAGGTACCTTGGCAGGGGGCCAGGTAATCTTATTCTGGGGATATTACACAAACGGAGGGGAGTACAGATGCCATTCTAACTACTATGTAATGTACTCTGCAGTGCCTTTTGGGACCTGCCACCAATGAAATTCTGCCTTCTGGTGGCAGGTTCCCTTTATCTCCTTCATAACTGCCATATGGCCATATTTGTCCACATGTTTGTTTGTACATGCCCCATTCAGATACTATGTCATTACAATGCTCATTTTAAAGGACATTTGCCATCAGTAAAACTAGCACTTATGTGGAACTGTTTTAGTGCATAATGGAAGGGTACATTTACAAATAAAAAGACTTTTTTAAAAATATGTAAATTAGCTAGTGGTGCTCAGACTGACATCATCTGTGCGCCTCTCAGCATCGCCTGCTTTTAATATATGTATGACCCGCACTGTAATTGTACCACCTTCTCTCCTTCAGCTTGAGGAGCTATGAGAGAGCTCCCACCCCGCTCTCTCCAAGCCTCAGCTCCTTGACATCACAGGCATTCTCCTTCGGGCAGTTGCAGGCGGTACAGTTACAGCATACATAGATTGAAATCTGATGGTAGATGTCCTCTAATCAATCATATGTCCAAAGATATTGTAAGTTGTAATAAAATTTTTTATTTTTAAATACAGATCTTAATTCCCAACTGTAACTTTAACAGTGAATATCTCTGGTTTCCTTTCACCTAGAAAAACAATCCTGATATTATGTTAAAGGGGAGATTCTCCTCTTTAATTCGTCACCTGAATTGTTTTGCTGGAAATATGACCATATAATGTGAACCCCCCTCCAGCCTGTCAATTGAAGGCAGAAAGCATAAGGAGATGCAGAAGATACTTTGCAAAAGTACGTGCACCCTCTGTCACTGCCTCTGAATTTGAAAACTAATGATGGGTTGACACTGCACATATTTACAACATATTTTGGTAAGGGTTAATAAAAGTTTACTGCTTATTAAAAAGTTTTTAATGGGAAAAATTATAAAAGATTATCACAGTTTTAGTTATTTGTCTGCTAATTCTATAAAAGTCTTGAAAATGTCATGAAAAAGATAGAAATTAAAAATTGCTCTGATACGTAAAGTGGTTCTAAAAATATTGCACATTTAGGCACAAATGACCCTCTGTCACAAAGGGGTTAATATGCTTCCAGATGTTGTGATTCTCAGTGTGAAGTGAATATTGTAAGTGCAAAAAAAAAATCACGTTCTATATTAAATTGAAAATGACATCATTCATCAGGTCATGAGTGTCTGATGAGAATATAAAAACCTTCAATATAATGTATTCCCTAGCAGGATTCCATTGCATTAGATTCATTGTGTATTGCATTTCAAAAGAGGAAGACATGTTTGGTTCAAGAAATACATTTATTTATGCTTATCTGGCAGATGTATCTCAGATATCAGGGCCCACATTGCATTTTAAACATGATTCAATGTATTCCTTCCGTCAGAACACCAAGGAAAGGAGTAACATTAACCCTTCCTTTTCATTGTACCAGAGGGTAAATTTAATCCATAGTGTAACCCTACCCAGTACCGAGGAGAGGCAAACATGCCCATTATACTGCTTTCTACGGATGGGTACCGCTGGTTTAACTGGAGTGAACTAATTTACATAGTTGACCTGGTAAATTGACTGAAAAAGAAGTCTCCTTACACTGCTGTGTCTCATCAATTCTGCATGTGGTTATAGCACCATGAAAGTTTTAATTATTCGGAAATATGTTATGCCTACAGTATTTTTAATAGGTTAAAACCAGGACATTTTTTGATTCAGCTGTGTTAATACTTTTTTTTGTATATCATAGGACAATACAAAAAATATAATAAAATCTAGGGATCATATACCTATGTGCATATATTTATCCAAAATATTAAATTGAGCACAAAGAAAGTATTAGGATAAGACTGTTTTCTCTCGTGGTTCCATTTTCAACAAAAAAAAAAAAAAAACCCAACAACAGCAAACATTAGTGCAACGATCTGTGCTATATAAAGTGACCCTAAATATTTTGTGCTACTCTCAGTTTAAGAACACTTAAAATGGACTTACACAATGATGCCACAATGGATGTAAATGCATCTTTGTGTCCAAAGTTTCCATGGAAACCACACACTTCATAGAGTTTTGCTGCCTTAATCTAATTTACGATTCAAAGGCAATCTTCTCTAATAACTTTATTCCTTCAATTTATTGTGTTATATGGCTCCTCAGGGTATCATTTTGGCTTTGACTGAACTCTAACTCTTAACGCCTAAAATAGTCAAAAAGGGACAACTGTTAACATAAAGCCAAACAAAAGTGATCGTCTGTGCATGCAATTTACAGAGATAGCAATTATAATATGAAGTCTAGAAGCTAATAAATAAATCTAAGATTTCACCATGCCTGTTCCTTTGTTCTGCTTAATTAGAGGTGCATGCTGGTAGCTTCTTCTTACATATATTACTATAGCAATGTATGAATGTGCATGACAATGTGAATATGCATGCCAGGGAAACAGCTGTCTTTCAAATAAGCCTTAAGCTGCAGTGTTTAGCCTATCAAATCAAGTTTGCTATTTTATTTATATTGCTATTTATATTTGTATACATTCCATATAGAAGGCATATGAGATACTTTATATTATTGGTTGATTAGATGAATGTGCAGAATATTATTTGTTATGAGTCACTTGTCTTTTAATTAATTTAGGGTCACTTTAACACAGGGTAATAAAGTTTCTTGGTATTATGAAAGTTGTAATCTTAATTTTCCACCAGTAATTCTCTATGCATTTTAGATCCTCTATGTGCTGGTAGAGGCCTAGATGCTGTGACTCCCTCCTACATATAGGGGGAGATTTATCAATGTTTCTATGACAGTTTTTCGAAATAACCGCCATTTTTTGCTCACTGTAACAAACTGCGGTTACAACACCTCTGTACCATGTAGTCATGGAGGGACGCGGCCTCCTTTAGAGTGGGACAGCGCAGGGCGTTCCTGCTCTGTGTCTGCGTACTTGAGAAAAAAGATGAGAGCATTAGTTTTCAGGTTTTTATGCAAAACTAGACCTCTGTTCTCTAGCAAACTAGAATTTAGCAGAGATATCAGAAAACAAAACATATTTGGAAGAAAGGAGAAATTAAATATTGGATTGTCCTGAAATGAAATGCCCAGCAGCAGCCTCTCCTCACTAATGAAATGTCCAGCCGCTGCCTTTCTCACTAATAAAATGTATCGCAGCAGCCTCCCCTCACTAATGAAATGTCCAGCAGCCTCCCCTCACTAATGAAATGTCCAGCAGCCTCCCCTCACTAATGAAATGTCCCGCAGTAGCCTCCCCTCACTAATGAAATGTCCACAGCAGAGCCTCCCTTCACTAATAAAATATCCGTCATCCTACATACACTAAGGAAATGTCCAGCAGCAGCCTCCCCACACAAATGAAATGTTCAGCAGTGGCATCACCGCGCTAATGAAATGTCCAGCAGTAGTCTCCCCTCGCTAATAAAATGTTACGCAGCACCCTTCCCTCTCTAATGAAATGTCCAGCAGCAGCCTCCCTTTACAAATTAAATGTCTTGCACCCTCTGCTCACTAATAAAATGTCCTGCAACAGCTTCCCCTCACTAATGAAATATCCCCAGCAGAGCCCCTACCTCCTTCCCCCTAGGTAGAAGAAGCTGGAAGAAAGCTCTTTGGCCGTAGCCTGGATGCTTTAGGTGTCTAGGTGCTTTATATTCAAAGATACCCTAAAATATTTTCTGGTCTTTTTTAAAAATCTTTTTCAAAACTACTATCAATAGCTTTCCTATATATACTACTGTATTTATGTATTTATACTGTATTTATGTTTATCTCTGGGGCTGGTCTAAACAGCATTTGTAGATACTAAAGGGAAACTGTCAGCAGAAATTGACCTAATAAACCACTACCAGAATGTTGTCATGCAGCTGACATACATTTTAGATCGTATAACTTTTGTGACTCAGTGTGATAGCATCATCCTGGAAATCAACTTTGAAGTGAAATGAAACAAGGATATTTGGAGTTATGTACCTTAAGGCAGTGGTCCCCGTGAAGCACCCGGTATCCGGCTGCAGCCACAAAAACTTAAAATATAAAACTGTATACTCATCTCCGATGCTCCTCTTCTTCCCAGGGTGAAGAAGAACCTAGAGCCACGGGGAGAAGAGCAGCATTGGAGGTGAGTATACAGTTTTTTATTTTTAAGTGGGCTGGGCAGGGGCATCACTGTGAAGGTTGCTGGACAGGCGGCATCACTGTAGGGGATGCTGGACAGGGGACATTACTATAGGGGCCTCGCAGGGGACATCACTATGGGGGCCACGCATGGACCATTACTATGGGGGCCACGCAGGGAACATTACTATGGGGGCCAGGCAGGGGACATTACTATGGGGGCTGCTGGACAGGGGAAAATACTGTGGGGACCATGCAGGGTACATTACTATGGGAGCCAGGCAGGGGATATTACTATGGGTTTGGGCAGGGATCATTACTTTGGAAGCTGTGATGGGGACATTACTATGGGGGCTGGGCAGAGGTCATTAATATGGGGGCTGGGCAGGGAACATTAGTATGGGGGCTTGTCAGGGGACATTACTATTGGGGGGTGGGCGTTTTGGAGGGAGCTCTGGTTTAGACATTTTATTAATGAGGTAGGCTGCATTTCCCACCCTAGGTTTATATTCAAGTCAATAAGTTTCCCGGTTTATTTTCTGGTAAAATTAGGTACCTCGGCTTATACTGGGGTTGAATTATACTCAAGTATATGTGGTATAAAAAGGGTGCTACAGAAAAAGGAGCACGGTCAGGAGGGCACTATAAAGCAAGCTACAGTATTTAGAGAGGGTTACATAAAAGAAAGCACTATAGGGGGGCTACAGAAGGGAGGGGGCACTGTAAAGGGAGGTTACAGAAAAGGGGGCATTTTAGATGGGGGGACGTCAGGAAATGATACATTATATGGGTTGGTGTTAGATATGGGGTATTTACTGGGCACACCATTTTTTTCTTCCAGGGACCATGGCTCCAGTCCCTGGAAAAATTTTTTGGGTGCAGCTGGTCCCCAAATACAAAAAGGTTGGGGACCATTGCCTTAAGGTTTATAGTATAATTATGTATTGAAGCAACAACTAAAGGTCTTCATTACATTTACTTAACCTATGATGGTACCAAATGTATAGCATAGATTAGGTTCTGTCTTTCATTTGCAATTTTACACTCTTAAACTGCCAATAGATTTAAGATAGATGTCAACCAACATTAGCATATGTTCTTGATGTTCATGAACACATGATGTTTTTCGATGGGAAGAGTGGGGTTAGATACAGCCAGACTCCATTGGATGAAAAGTATCAGCTTATCTTCTATGGGAATTTTATAAATCCTTCTTTTTTCCTTTATCTGTGGAGAGTGAAGGGAACCCCACACTCAATAGTAGTGAGGTGATGAAAGAATATTTGTATTTTGACCAATTGCCACATCCAAACATGAAGACAGAATAACTGCAAGTAAATAAAAATAACCCTTTCCCCTTTGGTCTGCAAGCCTTGGAAATAAAATGCATGTATACATACCAATTCAAAAAAGAAAGAGAGAAAAGAGCATACAGATCAAAAAGATAGTACAATTCCTCTATATGGACATCAAGAGGCTTGGCGTTAGTACCCACTAAATAAAGCTTTCATCTTCTAAAATGTAGAATTATAGAATCCAATGGAAAAAAAACTTTTTGTTTCAAAGCAATATTGCCTTTAAGAAAATACGTACATGGGAAGGTACTGTAGATCATGACAACAAATGAAAATGTGAGCCTTATTTTAATTTAACCCAAAACAGATTCAAAATTTCACATAAAAACATAACATCTAATGAGGTCAAATGTATGGTTCATTTAAAGGAAACCCGTCACCACATTTTCACAAATACAGCTAGTTCCCATAGAGGTCTATTAACTAACTAAAACTCTCCTTTTATCTAAAAATAGTTTACCCAATTACCTTACATCCCCAATTACATTTCTTAACTGCATGAAACCCTCCACCCCATAGTTGGGGTAGAGGGTTTCATGCAGTTAAGAAATGTAATTGGCTTTCTAAATAGATGGGATATAAGAGACGATTGTAGTTCATCATTGTTAAGGAGATCGCACTGGTTTTGGACGCCATCTTGACTACTGTCCGCCATTTAAGATACAGCAGACATGTTCGCTGACCAATGCCCAGTTAAATTCCTAATTCAACCTTCAGTTTTTTTATTTAAAGTCTGCCTGTAAGGATTTCTCCTTGACACTTGTTCCTCCTTGTTCCCTAGCATTGTTTATGATTCTGGAGTCCGCTTATCTCCTTCTCAAGAAATTAATATAAACAATATCTGTGTACAAGGTCTCTGAGAACTGAGCACAATTAATTAATTTTTTTCCCCAGAATGTGCTGATGACCAATAATTTTTCAGTATACTATTCACGCCCCTTTGATGATTCTTCTGTCTGTGATATTATGCATTTTGAGATATTAAACGAGAGAAGATCTTTACATACACTAAGAGACTGACGTGTGTCTTAGTTTTTTATGTTATAGTTCCTGATACCAGGACAACCATGGATTAATTAGGACTCACCTTACAAAAGTCAAGAGGGCTGTTGAGGCCCTGCATAAAAATCCCTATCAATCATTAAATTACTTTTATAAACGGTACAAGATTAAGGATATAGAGGAAATACAGTAGTACTTAAGACCTAACCTTCGGGCACAGGTTAGTTTGGGTGATGAGGGGGGGGGCCTAGTCGTGTAAATAGCCTGGGACCCATTGGACACTTAATCTGCCACTGTCTCCTCCCATTCCTTCTCAGCATTTAGCACTTAATTTCAAGTGACCAGGCTGATGTCATCTAAGCTACTTTACCAAGTTACATTTGCAACATCCACCCCATGTACGTATCTGATCACATGAAATCACAGCATGCCTCCATGGACTTCTACTCGTCCACATCCTCCTTGGAGGCATGCTGTGATTTCATGTGATCAGTTACATACATTGGGTGGTTGATGAAAATGTAACTGGGTAAAGAACCTTAGATGACATCACCCTGGTCAAATGACACAAAGTTCATCAGAGCCATCTCTCAATGTTCCACAAAGCAGCATGTCCTAGCATTGAGACCTGTCAATCAGGAACAAGGAGGCAGGGCAACGCAGGTACACTTTAACATGCAGGATTCACTTAGTGCGAGTGGAATCACATCAGGTTAGTTGCATATTAATTTACAAACTTTTAACATTGCAGCTATTTAAAGGAACCATTTAGGAATAAGAGCAATGATTTTTAATCATAGTTAGCTAATCATGTAGGTACACTGAGGCAGAAGCATATCTTGTTTAATCCCTGAGCTGTATGGTTTTGCTGAAAAAACTATTATAAAATTATCTCCTCTCACATTAAGTATGCACTTCTTCAGAGAATTATGTAATCACTGTGTTGTGCCTGACAGGGAGAAGTAATCAATCATTGCACCATCCCCTAGCTGTTGTGTGTGTGTGACCCATCTAAGGTTGGTTAGTCCTGTCTACAATGTTCAGGAAGCTCTGTGCAGGCTGAAGGCCCACTGTCTTGGGGTTGTGCTGGACTCCGAACTCTCCTTTGCACTGCATATTCAATCTCTTGCTCACTCTTGCTGTATGCATCTCTGAAACATCTCCAGAAATTGACAATTTTTTATAATTAAAACCTCTAAAATGCTAATTGTTGCTCCGATTCACTCTCAAATAGAGTACTGTAACTCCCTACTAATCAGGCTTCCACTCTCTCCTCCCCAAACATCTTTATATATTGAAAACTTACTGCTGGCAACTCTACATTTCATGCTACCAGCTGCCACAACAAAGACACAACAAAAAACTTACCTATGGGAGAATATATATGTGCTAAACGCTCTTGCAGTTCACACCAGACACCTCAAACAGAGTATAAACGAATAGACTCAAGATAATCAGATAGGGGTTATCACAAACCCATATTACATAGAGCCAAATCCTTTTTATCCAGAAAATTAGAGAATTATCTTTTTGACACCCCAAATGCTAATTTAACCTCTAAGTCTAAAATGTCCCCAAATCATGTTACATTTAGCACCACATACAGTACAGAATTCAATAAAATAGTTTCTATTATGCAATGACTTGCCCATTCTCAAACATGATTATATCACTGCTCACATCATTAGTCATGACTGTAAGTTTGTAGCTAAAAGAGTCACTACATTGGAAAACAGATTATCCCCTAACATTTTTTTCCTCAGAACCTGCCCTTGTTCACACTTGGTTGCAGCACAAATGCAATTTTCCATGCGGAGGGAAAACATGAGGTATGTGCCACTATCTGTATAGAGGCACATCCTTTTCATCTTGCTCCAATCAGTCCCAGCACCAAATCAACTGGTATATCAACTGTAATAACACCCATGTCATATACCTCATAACGTGTAAAATTTGCAATATCCAATACATCGGGTGCACCATTAGTAAATTTAAAAAAAGAATCATGGAACATATTAACGGTGCTAATATCAGTCCTAATTCTTTATCTAACCACAAACTGTACAGTGTTTCCAAACATCTTTATGACATAAGACTTTTTGCTCTATGCATGTTCTGGGCATCGAGAGGGTTAACCTTCCTTTTCGGGGTGGAGACTGGAAGAAACTTCTGGATTATGACCATTAACACTCGCTTTTCACATGGTCTAAACCAGAAGACAGATTTGTTGTATTTATACTAGTTTTACATTTATTTTGATTTATTCTGATATGTCTAAGGCTACATTCACACGGCCGTATGAAAATGTCCGTATCTGTACCGTTTTTTTACAGGTTACATACGGCCACATTCATTTCAATGGACAATACATCCAACCATTTATATTGCCGTTTTTGACACTGTAGCGTACTGTACCATATACTAGCTGTATAAAAATATAGAGCATGTCCTATTTTCTCCCGTATTTCAGTTCTGTATGTCCTAGAAGTCTATGGGGATGTATAAAATACGGGTTACATACGGATGAAAAACATCATGTAAATACGGGCTCATACGGTGCGTAAATACGGGACTGGAGAAATCATATGGCCGTGTGAATGTAGCCTTACATTGTATATTTGCTTATTTTATTTGGTTTTGCATTTATCTTCTGTTTTCCTCTTCCTTCCTATTCTTTTCTTCCTCCTCATTCCTACTTACCTTCCTCCTCCCCTCCCTTCCTTCGTCAAATCCTTAATATAATAAGACTAAGGACGGCGTTCTGTCTGAAAAGTGCTGACTTTTTTGATACTGTGTTTTTACCCGAATATGGAATAAAACTTTAATATTTTTTTAATGGATTAGCTGGAGAAATCTTTCCTCTGATGATACCTCCCTGAAGCAACACAGTGCCTTTCTCCATGTGATTGCCTTCATTTGGTGAGCCGTGCCAAAGTTTTTTCTTTCGTTTTGCCTTCTTGTTAGTGTAGTTGTACTTAGGCTGCATAAGCCATAGGCTGTGTTTGTTCTAAGCTGGAGTGTGATAAAAACAAATGTGGTATTATTATAAGGCAATTATAAAATGGCAATTAGAAAGGGCAAAGGAAAGGTAAGATTGAAAAGAAAAACAAACACATCCTCTCCATCATTATCAATCATTTGTGTTAACTTTACAAACTTTTAAATTATTGTACTATTATTGGTTTTATGCTTACCTATCGTCCACCTATCCACTCAGTATCCTCCATCCACATCAGATCTTCCATCCTTCCTTTGCCACTGTACTCCTTTCATATACTCTATGCTTATTTAACCACTCTATTCCACCTTGTTCTTCTGCAAATCTGAGAAAACCCTCTACGCCCCTTAATCTTTCTCTGTATATTCTCCTCCTACTAGATGTAGGTGATATCTCTCCTAACCCTGGTCCTACTTCTTTCAGTGCCAAACATTCCTCTACTCATAGAAACCCTGCAAACCTCATCAATATCAAGTGTATCCCCTCTCCTTTCTCTACTCCTCCTACAGCTCCTTTCAAGTGTGCCCTTTGGAATGTTTGCTCTGCGCAAATAACTTGGATCCATTCATGATGTTTCTAAGTTGTTTGACCTGCTGGCTATCACTGAGACATGGATCCTGCAGGATGACACCATACCACCTGCTGCTCTCTGCTTTAGTGGCTTGCAATTCTCTCACTCATCTAGACCTGAGAATAGACAGGGAGGAGGGGTAGGTAATTTCCCCCTCTATGGTGTACCTTCCAAGTCATTCTTCCTGTACCCTCTCTCATCTTCCCTTCTTTTGAGGTCCACACCTTTGGGATATTCCTCCCATTCTCCCTTTGTGTGACTGTGATACATCGTTCTTTTGGCTTACCCTAACAGTTCCTCAACCATTTTATTTCTTGGCTTCCTTATTTTCTATTCTTTGATTTTGCAACGCTTATCATGGGAGATTTTAACATTCCTAATTACAGCACCATTTCTCCTTCAGCCTCTTTAACTTTTATCACTAACTTCCACTTTAGGACTCTTGCAACTCTCTGATCTGATTCTCCTAGTCACCAGGAGGGAAACATCCAATACTTGTCTTTGCTCAACCCTCTTTTTAGACCATAACCCTCTCTCTTTTATCCGTAAAAAGCACTTGCAAGCCAGCTCACCCGTTTGGTGGTTGATTAGGACCCACTTCAGATGCCTGTGGTGCACAGAAACATCCCATAGTCCACGGGTAATAAGCAACGCCAGGAAAACTTTCCTGTCTGGCACTGAAGCACACTCAGCATCGATAATGGGTGAAAATCGTTATTTGTCCAAAGGTTTCAAAGACATGTACAGTGGTGCAATAAGATCTACATGTTTCCATGCACAGTGTCTTAACCATGATTTTAATTATCTTTCTTTTAGTGTTAATAGTTCCTCTCCTTTACAGAACCTGCCCAACTATCGCACTTACCGGAACCCATGTGCCATTGATACTCACTGTCTAACAGAAACTTTGTGGTCATCACTGTCCCCCATCTGCTCTCTCTCCTGTCCTAACCATTATAATCACAACAAAAGTGCCTTGAATGAGGTGGCACCTCCCGCAGTCCGAACATTTCAACACAGTCGTCATTTCAACACGACAAGCTTGGCACATGCCCCAAACCCATTTCCTTCAGCAGTGCACCAGGAGTGCACACCTGCAGACTTTCTGCACTTCAAATTCATGTTTAGAACTTATAACACTGCCCTCCATCTCTTCAAACAGGTCTATTTCACTAATCTAATATTCACTCTTTCTAACAATCCTAAAGGGCTCTTCGATACTCTTCATTCCTTATTAACACCAAAGGTTAGGCCACTTGTTACAAACCTTGGGGTTGAAGATCTGACCACCTACTTTAAAGATAAAATTGACTGCATTTGCCAGGAAATAATATCCCAATCCACTAACTTCCCTCAGCTACTTTACCCTGTTCACTTTCTTCCTTTGAGCCAGTCACAGAGGAAGAAGTGTCCAGGCTACTCTCCTCTGCTCGCCCCACTACCTGCACTACGTAATATTATTCCTGCCTTACTGCAGAACACCAGTGACTGCCTCTCTGCCGTATCTAGAATCATGTCCTCCCTCTTCTTGAAACCTAATCCCTCCAAAATGGTACTTCTTGTCTTTCCACCATCTACTAAGAGACCTAACACTGATCTATCTATTTCTGTTGTGATGTCATTATAACCCTGAGGCAGCAGGGCTGCTGTCTTGGGGTTGTGTCGGACTCCGACCTCTCCTTTGTACCGTATATATTCAATTTGTTGATCCCTCTTGCTGAATGCACCTTCAAAATATCTACAGAATTTGTCCATCTCTTACAATTGAAACCTCTAAAACATTAATTATAGCTCTGATTCACTCTTGTCTAGACTACTGTAACTCCCTACTAATCTCCCACTTACTAAACTCTATTCTCTACAATACATGCTCAATGCAGCAGCCAGGCTTGTCTATCCGACCAAACACTACACAGATTCCTCCAGTCTGTGCCAGTCACTGCACTGGTTGCCCATCTACTTCTGAATATAGTTTAAATTAATAACTCTCATCCACAAAACTCTGCATAATGCTACACCTTCGTAACTCTCCGCCAGGGATCTTAGATTATTCTCTTCCTTAATTCGAACCTTTCACTCATGTCTCCAGGACTTCTCCAGAGCTGCACCAATTCCCTAGAATGCCCTACCCCCAAAGCTTCAAACATGCTCTTATATTTATTTATTTAGGCAGGCCTATAACACTTGGTAACTGTATACAACTTTTACTCTTTATTAACCAATTCTGGGTACTTCCCCTGTCTGTTATCTAGAAAATCCTTCTTGGCGGCTGATGGTTGGTTCAAGCAGCAGCACTTTTATTTATTAAATAATTTGTAATCCACTCCCTTAAAAATGGCTGGACTATTCTACAAGCTCTTATACCTCTTCTGTCACCCTCTCATCCTCATAGACTGCAAGCTCTTCCAAGCAGGGCCCTCACTGCTATTGTTTCATATGGATCTGTCTTATTTTATTTGTATACTGTATGTTCCCCAGAATTTGTGAAGCACTACGGAATTTGATTGCGCTATATAAATAAAGATTATTATTATGATTCATTTCAATGATAAATTATACAGCATGTCCTATTTTTTTCTGCATTTCTGTTCCTTACACATGTATTTACATGGGTAACCATGGAGACCAGACCATGGGGGATGAACCTTGCTGTCATACTTTTTGTCTAGAAGTATTTTTATAGTGCAGCATGGCTTTTATTGAAATGGAACACCTCATTGCATTGGTGCAGGAGAACCCTAGGTTATGGGATAAGAGGCAGGATAATTATTCTGACAAAGCCAAAAAAACATGCACCTGGAACAGTATATTATCATTAGAACCACACTTTGTTTTAACACTGTTTAATTACTAATTGTACTACACTTCCTGAATGTAGTTTTTACTTAGGGATTTCAGTTTTGTTTTGCTCAAAGCAGTTTTGTACGGCATCAACCAGCACCTAATGTTGTTTTCCTCTGTGTAACTGGACCAGGTTTGTCACCCCGGCTGGAGTTATTTTGCCTATACCTAAGAAAATATCAGGTGAGCACCCAAATATTGAGGTTTTATTAGAAGTTATCACCCGAATTGCCGCCCTCTGTTTTTGTTTCTTTCTGTTTTCTGTGCATAGTATATCAGAATATCATAATGAAAACCTTTGCAACAGTTTGGTTAGTGAGCAGAAAACAGTCTCTATATATTCTTCAACAGCTTCATGCAGCTAATCCCCTGCCACCCAAGGCTGACTCCTATACCTGGGCTCCAAAGGCCCCAGGCTAGTAGGCGGAGCTTCAATTCCTGCTTCTATGAGACCCCACCTCCCCATGCAGGGTATGGACAAAGGAGGGGGGTATCAGGAGCAGCAGATTTCTTTTCATTTACTCAGCTGCAGGAGATGAGATTCAGGTTGCCAATGGTATCGATTCTATTGCACTGCCTATGGCTGCCTCTTGTAATCAACTGTATGTATGACTTCTATGCTCACAAACAGTTGATTTCTATTACAACCCTAAAATTAACAGAACCCCTCCAATTTGGGTGGCAGGGAGGCACACCTTGCCTACCTATTGTCCCGGCCCTGATGCCTGAGCCTACCCAAGAGCCTTTTGAAACTCCGATGGACCAGTCTGAAATTGCAGTTAGAGCATTTCTGATAGGGAAAGGATAGCAATACTGGTGTTATGTGACTACCTGTTAACTATTTTCATGTCCTATAAGAAACGGATTTTCCTGGTTACCTCACAGTTTGGGATAGAAAATATGTAATAATAATAAGAACAGTAAGCACTACCTGTTGCTGCGGAGCTACTGACTGCTAAGCTGGAGTTGACTGTGTGATTAGTAAATATACTGTTAATATAGTAAATATACTATATATCAGCAAGGTGGACATAGACTGCACAAAAGAATGTGACCGATGTGCTGGAACCAGAAGGAGGTACACGCAACACATTATGGGGCTTGAAGGAAACAGACAACATTGGTGAATCTTCTGGACCATTCCCACCTTTCTAAATAAAAGGATCTGCACAGTGGAAGCAGACAAGTTTGTGTGAAAGGGTAAATCTGCACAATAAAATGCTCCGTAAACCCGCATTATTGAGATTACTAGCATGTTGGGAGAAAAAAGTCATGTGTGGGACAATTGTTTTGAAAGCAAAATGTGTCCTTAAAATTAGATCCAGCTCCAAGCGCCGGCTATCAGCTGAATCACATTTGTCTGTCAACCAGAGGGTGTGGTCACAACTCGCGTTTAACTCATGGCCTTAACAACGCATTGCAACACCTGAAGAGAGATATTCCTAATTAAACAGCTGTTAACACTTGTGTTTACAAAACACATGCAGTAACGCATTGTTAATGCATGTGTTAACATTGTGCTAACACATGTGTTAACACAATGTTAACTCATGTGCACGTGTTAACATCTTGTAAACACAAGTGTTAACAGCTGTGTAATTAGGCAAATCTATCTTCAGCAGTTGCAATGTTTTTTTTTTATTTTTATAAAACATTTTATTTGTTTTCCAAAAATGAACATAAACATGTGTAACAACACATTTTGCTTGGTTCATTAACAGTTTTACAGACATTTTAGTTACAATGCAGTTTCTGGTATGGCAAATAAGGATACATACAGAATTTTACTCGTAACGTCATCAACTTATGTGAGAATAATATGTATATTGAATGAGGATGCCCTGGGGAGGGTATGTCATTATGTTTGTGCTCATATCAGTCTCTACGACCCGCTGCTTGGTCTACCGTGGGGAGGACGGTGATCCTTCCTGTATGGTTCTGCCAGTTTGATTTTCACAATTGCAGAGCTCCCAATGAGCCTTTTAGATATTGTGTGTTGTACCATTCAGTGAGACGGAATGGAGTAACTAATTCTACTATTTCCGCCCTTGTCATATGTGCTGTAATAAAGGTTTTCTATTTTCTAAAAAAAACTTTCGTCTGCTTTTCTTTATGTCTCAGAGTTTCTAGGCGATCTAATCTTATTAGATATTTCATTTGTGATATAACTTCCGTAACAGTAGGTATTGTCTGTTGAATCCAATGATTCATCAGGCACCTTTTCGCTACCAATAAAAGAGCATGTATGTCAAGTCTTATGGTGTAATCGTCGTCTTGGTCCTCCCCCCCCTCTTCTACATGTAAAATAAAAAGCAGCGGGTCCATGGGTAAGTTAACTTTCCATTTTACCATAATGTGTTGTTTGATTGATTTCCAGTAGTTTTGTGAGTGGTCACATTGCCACAGGCCATGCCACAAGTCAGTGTTCGGCTCTAGGCACTTCGGGCACGCTATCAGTCTGTCCGGTTTGGAGGGTGTTCTGGGTAAGTTAAAACCATAATAGGCGTGGTGCAAGGTTCTAAAGTAGGTTTCCCTCCATTGCTCGCTCGCTACACACTTTCTGACTTTGACCCAACCTTTTAAACTTCCCTCGTATACCTCTCTCTCTGGGAATTTTCTAGCCCAGCACTTTCCTACCTGCTGTTGTGTCCCCTTGAGCAATTGTCCTTTTATCGTTGTGTACAGGGATGAAATGGAACGTACACTCCGCGGGGTCCCCAGGAATGATGTGAAGGTGGTTTCTGAGGCTTCCTTCGTCACGTCAGCTAACCTTTCCCTAAGAAAGTGGTGCAATTGGTGGTACGTGAATGTGACACATCCGGTTAGGGAGTATTTGTCTGTTAGCTCCTGCTCTGTCAGCCATCTCGGTTCAGTCTCGTGTAGTAGGTCTCCTACTTTCTGGATTCCTCTTTCTTTCCAAGGTCTGTAGAGGACACTTTCTGTGCCCGGTGTGAATTATCTATGTCTCCAAAGGGGCATGCGCTTAGAGAGGAGGAAGGGAAGGGAGTATAGTTTTCGAACTTCCTTCCATGTTATCAGGGTATCTCTTAGTACTACCGAGGTTTTGGCGATTGCGGGCCATCTATTGTACTTTGTGTGCATGAGTGCTATTAAGTCGTGAGGTGTTGCTAGCTCTGCTTCTAGTTCTGCGTTAGAAAAATTGTTTGTATTGTGGATCCAGTCTAGTACATTGGTAGATTGACTCCCCCCTCGAACTTATCTAACATTAGTTTTTGAGCTTTTATCCGGGGTTTCTTCCCCCTCCAAATGAAGGTCTGAAATGCTTTCATTAATTTATTTACATCTTTGTGTTTCAGGAGGATGGGGATGGTTTGCAGTGGGTACAGGAGCCTGGGGAATGGGATCATTTTTATCATCTCCCCAGCATTGTGAGGGGGAGTTGTTGCCATCGTGTTAACTCCGCTAAAATCTTTGTTATGAGTGGCGGGTAGTTAAGGGAGTAAATTGTGGTCGGTGTTCTGCCCACTCGCACTCCCAGATAAGTGATGTGTGTATCCACCCACTTGATGTCTGTGTTGGCCAAGGGCCCGTTAGGGTCTCTGTGGTGTGGGCAGAGATCAAGGGCTTCGCTCTTTGTGATATTTATGTGTAGGCCTGCAAATTTTCCAAACTCCCCTATGTGCCCTAGTATCCGCTGAAGATCTTGAGTCGGGTTGAAGAGAAAAAGCAGAATGTCATCTGCGAACATAGCCAGTTTTACCTCTTTATCCCCTACCTTTATACCCTTAAATAGATCTGTATCCTCTAGTGATCTGGCCAGGGGTTCCAATGCTAAGTCAAAGAGTAGCGGGGATAAGGGGCACCCCTGGCGCGTGCCCTTTTGGAGTTTAAAGGTATCAGACAAGAATCCAGGGGTGTGAATTCGCGCTTTTGGGTCAGTATATAGATTCCTAATAAATGCGGTGAACTTCCCTGAGAAACCAAATTTTTCCAGTGTCCTCCACAACCAGGGCCATCTGATGTTGTCAAAGGCTTTCTCAGCGTCTAATGTTACTAATACTGGATGCTCTCCTGGCTGTGGATTGCACTGTATTCTATCCAGGACTGTTATTACCTTTCTAATGTTAGTCACCGCCGCTCTTCCCTTAATGAATCCCACTTGGGCGTTGCCTATCAGTGACGGAATAATTTGTGATAATCTGTCCGCCATTATTTTTGACACTAATGTCACATCTTGATCAATGAGGGATATGGGGCGGTAGGAACCTGGGTTTGGTGGGTCTTTCCCCTCCTTTGGTAATAATTTTATATGTGCCGTTTTGGAGTGCAGAGGAAGTGGATCTCCCCGTAGTAAATTGTTAAAATATGTTGTCAGTGCCATTGATACTCACTGTCTAACAGAAACTTTGTGGTCATCACTGTCCCCCATCTGCTCTCTCTCCTGTTCTAACCATTATAATCACAACAAAATTGCCCTGGATGAGGTGGCACCATCCCTCTGTCCGAACATTTTAACACAGTCGTCAGTTCAACACGACAACCTTGGCACATGCCTCAAACCCATTTCCTTCAGCGGTGCACCAGGAGTGCACACCTGCAGACTTTCTGCACTTTAAATTCATGCTTAGAACTTAACACTTCCCTCCATCTCTTCAAACAGGTCTATTTCACTAATCTAATATTCACTCTTTCTAACAATCCTAAAGGGCTCTTCGATACTCTTCATTCCTAATTAACACCAAAGCTTAGGCCACTTGTTATGTTAGGGTAGGATTCAAGACATCCTCTTTTAGTGTGCGTTGGCTGCGTGTTTCTAATCAATAAGCATGCGTGCACATCATAAGAAATTAATTCAGACACATTTGCTGATTTAAATCTCACTCATGCGATCATGGCCATGGCAAATCTGCACTGCTAGAACTTTATTTGGTTTCACAAAACTATATAGAAATTATGGAAGAAGCAGAAGGGGCGGAGAATTCCCAGCTCGTGTAGTCTCTTGATTGGAGAACTTCCTTGCTGTTGCTTATTGACGTCAGGATTGAAGTCTTGTTGACATTCTTTAGCTTCAATTGTTTTCGTTATGATCACGAGGCCGGCGCCATCTTATAATGAAGTCTCTGTTACAATGATTTTAGGAAAATAGAACAAGTAGAAATGACAGGATTTGATCTATCAGCAGGTTTACCTTAACAGTTACAAACCTTGGGGTTGAAAATCTGACCACCTACTTTAAAGATAAAATTGACTGCATTCGCCAGGAAATAATATCCCAATCCATTAACTTCCCTCAGCTACTTTACCCTGTTCACTTTCTTCCTTTGAGCCAGTCACAGAGGAAGAAGTGTCCAGGCTACTCTCCTCTGCTCGACCCACTACCTGCACTACGTAATATTACTCCTGCCTTACTGCAGAACACCAGTGACTGTCTCTCTGCTGTATCTAGAATCGTGTCCTCCCTCTTCTTGAAACCTAATCCCTCCAAAACGGTACTTCTTTTCACCATCTACTAAGAGACCTTACCCTGATTTCTCTATTTCTGTTGTGATGTCATCATAACCCTGAGGCAGCAGGCCCGCTGTCTTGGGGTTGTGTCGGACTCCGACCTCTCTTTTGTACCGTATATTCAATTTGTTGCTCCCTCTTGCTGAATGCACCTTATAAATGTGAAGTATTGTTATGTGTTTAATAAAAATGTTTTTTTTTCATATATTTGCTAAATACTGAAAACTGAGATGAGGCCAGACTATGAATGTAGATTGATAACAGAACCCTGTGCAGTGAAAGAATGTGCCCTTTGCTGAATAACGATTCTGCCCACTACAAGAAGAAACAGCCTTAGTTTCTGCGGTTATCATATTATAATTTACTAACCAATGAACTACGGACATTGCTTCTAATCTTTAACTAGCCGAGCCCAAATCCATCCCACTGAAGGTTTCTGTAAAAATCCTTTGTGACGTGAATAAAGTACACACATCTGCCTAGCAGTCCGCAGAGATTTAGATATTATACCATACGTTGTCTTGGTCTAATTTCTTCTGAGTTATGGACTTGAAATAACATTATGTGACATCACTGGCGTTATTTGCAAATTATATGATTTTAAATTGATATCAAGAAACAGTATGGAAAGTACAGAAGAAGACATAGGTCAAAGCAGATGTCTGTGTAGCCTCCTGAACTAGTTGGTATTGTCAGCAGCAGTATATGAAGGGCATCTTTCAGCATCCTGTCACCATGTACCTTTGTTATAAATAAAGCTTGGAATCACAACGGTCAGTCCCAGTCAAGGAGGTGTCGCTTTAAAATAGCACTGAGCATAGCATGTCCATGCCGGAGGAAGCCTTGAGGTGAAGGCATGGTGCCCACAGAAAGGGCTCTGAGTGCCACCTCTGGCACCCGTGCCATAGGTTCGCCACCACTGGAATAGACGTTCTCGTTATTGTTATGGACTTGAAATAACATTATGTGACATCACTGGCGTTATTTGCAAATTATATGATTTTAAATTGATATCAAGAAACAGTATGGAAAGTACAGAAGAAGACATAGGTCAAAGCAGATGTCTGTGTAGCCTCCTGAACTAGTTGGTATTGTCAGCAGCAGTTTAGGTATATGAAGGGCATTTTGCAGCATCCTGTCACTATGTACCTTTGTTATAAATAAAGCTTGGAATCACAACGGTCAGTTCCCCCTTTGTTTCTTCTTTCTTCTTCTACCATGATCAATTTTATAACTTTTGGGAAGTTGGCGCCTACATCGCGTGCTTTATCTAACCTCCCACATTTACTTTTGATCCACAGCCAAACCAGTTTTGATGTGTGTTGAGGGAAACCTTTGTGAGCCGGGTAGTGTCATTATTATTTATCTTTTTGCCATTAAACACACCAATTTAACATAAACTGCAGACAAACATACACTGGAGATCAAAATTATAGAACAATGATCCAACTGATCCATTGATCAACATTTGATGGATTTTTGTAAGGATGAACTGCTACTGCCCTAGAACAGTTTTTCAAAAAAACAAAAACCAAAGTATGCAACATAAAAACACTGGCAAAAAGCATGATGCTCATAATTAAAGAACAACAATGACTGTAGCAAAAGAAAGATTAACCTAAATTTGTCAGAGCCGCTCGCTCCAGCCCAGTCTACTCCAAGGTTCTTCTTCTTTCTCCATCCTGTCGAATTACCTCAGCACATCTGCAGTGTATCACCTACTAGTTTAGACTTTTGTCATTGGTCTCCACTTCTGGGGGAGGCTGGTCAGGCCTGGTGGGGCGGGGGGGGAAGGTGGGGTGGGCGTGGGCTGGGCGGAACCACCTGAAATCTTGTCACTTCTCATACCTAGCATTATTGTGTCCAGAGCGTTCCTATTGGGTTTAGATCAGGAATCGGCTGAAGGGCCATTCATTGTTTATGGCGTTTTCAATGACCTTCTTTACCAGTTTTTCTGTGTGAAAGAGGGCATTGTCTGCATGAAAATTTATGGCTGATTGAGTGATAAATGCAAGGAAGATACCAGCAGGTATGTTTGAAGAGGTTCGATACATGCTTGAAAGCACTCCTGCCATGTTAGCTGTATGAGATGTCCAACACCTGATGTAATAAAACATTCCCCAAACTAGACACTCACACTTCCTCTACCACCCCGGTTCTCTGGACTCTTTTTACATAAACACTTTGGGTTCAGTCTTTCCACAGTTTGTCGACAACTATAATGGCCCTTATTTACTAAAAACAGTGCAAAGTGCACTATGCGCAGTTTGCTTGCCTGCCTGCCAGATTCAGGACTTCTGGTGCACATTCTTCATGAATCTGACATCCTCTGCACTGCTCTGATAGAGTGCACCATTTTTCTGGGAGCGCCTTTAACATGGGGCATGTGACACACTTCTATCGGACTTTGCATGACAAATGTGACGTATGGTCCGACTGAGCACCATAACGCCCATTTCCGTGAGAAATCTATGTCTCATGAAGAATGTTTCATCACTAAAATTAACTGTGGACCAATTCTCATCTGTCCACACAAAATGTTCCTCAGCAAAGGTTATGACAAGACAGTTCCTTACCCTGTTCAGTGCTCAAAGGTGACCAATTCCAGCTACAAATCAGATAATCAACTTCACTTGCCAAGTCTGTGATCCTGACTTTCACTAATTTTGATCTCCATTGTATATGCCCATGGCAAATGTACATGCTATATATCTGGGCTACACAACCCACGAGCCGTATGTGGCCAGCATGCTCCAGTATTTAAGATCTGCTCTGGAGGTTCCCCTGTATTAAAGGTCCGCTCTGGAGTGTCTCCAGCATTATACATCTGCTCTGTGGGTACCTTCTATCATACACCTGCACTGTGAGTGTCCATAATTGTAGGTCTGTCCTTGGGGTTCTCCAGTATTATAGGTCTTCAATGGGGGGTCACAGTATTATAGGTCTGCCCTGGGGGGTTTTGCTCTCGGATGTCTGCAGTATTATATGCCTACTCTCAGGAGGGGTCTCCAGAATTATTATTATCTGGTTTGTGCAAGGCATATTTAGACTGCTGTGGGACCTGTATTAGTTGTTATACAAAGGTAGTATTTAGTCCTTGGGGGATTTTGTGAAGTACTGTTGTTGTTAGCGCTTCTAGGGTTCTGGCTACTCCAGAAGACTGGAGTAACTAGGAGACTCTTCTAAGGTGCCATCCTTACACATAACATTTAATTACTTCTTCCCACGAAGAGACATAGATGTTAGATTTGTAGGCTCTCAACATTATTCGTCACAATTGAGCGCCCATGTAGTCCAGTAGACCACCTCCAGAATGGCAAAATGGAGCAGCAGTATGTTGGAATGTAAAGCCTAATACACTGACCAATTAGACTAGGACGTTGTAAATGGCGTTTCTCTAAGGAAAATCTACCATTGTTTTTTTATTTTATGCATTGGTGAAACAAGCATACCGTGAGAAGTGCTGTAGCTACACCGGATGCAGGAACATATCTTGTTTAATAACTGATCCCAATTGTTTTTTGCTCAAAAAACTATTTTAAATTTCAGTAACCTGGGAAAGCTGGGTTCATACTGGCTGCCATACAAAATCAATCTTACTGGGCTTCCTGAAAACCTGTCGCAGAAGTGGACTAATGACCAACCTGAGTTGGCTGACTTCTACATCAGCAGTGGCGGGGAAAATGGGGCAATGATTAATTACTTCTGCCTGTCATGAGACAGCACGTTAATACAGTGCTCTCTGAAGCAGTGGGGGCTAAGTAAGGGTAAGAGGATCGTTGCCAGTGCAGCCCCAGAAACGACAGAGTCTCATATCATACTTCCTATATGTTTTTCAGCACTCACCACTCAGTTCCATGCATTAAACAAGATTAAAAAAAAAAAACAAAAAATAAAAAAGTTTCTGGCATCATTGTAGCTACATCCATCATTCTCAAGGTCTGTTGCTTCATAATGCAGAAAAACAAATGGTAGAATGCCCCGCTCCATTCGTCCTTCTAACACTGGGGCCAATGTGGCTGGGGGGGAACAGAAAGTGGGACAAGCAACCCCTATTTTTGGAAATCCTGTGTAATTGCTAGTCCCTATAAATGGTGATAACTTCAATTTCCCTTTAATTTATATTGCAAGCAATAGCGATAAATACAAAATGGTCAGACAGATTGATAGAACACAGCATAAATTACAAAGAACTGTAAGATTTCAGAAAAGCACCTAGAATAATAATGTGACTCCTCTGTTATTTTATACAGCGAGCAACGAGATAATGATGTACTGGGAGGAATAAACTGTTTATTGTCATCTGGTTATATGTCTGGATTTCTTCCATTTAACAATATCTCTGCAGATCACACAGTTCAACTACCTCTGAGGAATGACAGCATTTAAATACCTCCATGTCATTATGAGACAGGACCTTGCTGACAGAATCTGACTGCTTTGAGCTGCCGTGCGCTGATCTCACAGGCTCGAAAGCAGGGATTAAAGGCAATTGAACAATTAAAAAAAGGGACAACAAAATGTGATCTGAATGCTCACAATCAGGCACATTAATAAGAAAATATCGGCTAAAATTGCCCTCTAAATGATGTTCTGTATCTCTCATACTGGTCCATATTACATCTGTTTATTATGCATTCATTCATATTCATAGCAGGAAGATGAGTCATTGATTAGAAGTAGCAGCTTCGCTGTACATAACTCCTTCCACAGCCCAGTAACTTGACCCTCACTTCCACTAGTGATAGTATAATGGCAGATGAGATCGCCACATTTGTCTGTGTAGAAATTCTTTACAGTACCAAGTTTAAATACAGCAAGCCGCTTTGTAGACAAAGGAACTGAAGACATATATAGACCATTGTATGTGTTTTGCCCTGTTGGCCTTGTTATGGAGTCGCTAACTCTTCGCCTGCTGGCCTTCTCTGGTCCAGAGGAGTAAATAACAATCATATTACAAAGAAAGAGAAATTTGGTCACTATAGCTTCCCTTCCACGGTTCCCCTGTACACACTCTACAGCTGAAACTGGACCACCTACAGGAGCTCCTTGATGCTCGTGCTCTCCATCTCTGTCCACCCTTCTCCGCTTCTTGTGTAGACTTCGCAGTCCAGGAGGTGTCGGCTTTAAAATGTACACGAGCATAGCAAGTCCATGCCGGCGGAAGCCGTGAGGTGAAGGCAATGTGTTGCCCACAAAAGATGCCTGATTGCCGACCCACTCTTGCACCGTCGCCATAGGTTTCCGCCACCCACTGGAAAAGACCGTTCTCGTTATTGTTATGGACTGAAATAACATTATTGACAATCACTGCATGGCGTTATTTTGCACATTATCTGATTTAAATTGATATCAAGAACCGTATGGAAAGTACAGAAGAAGACATAGGTCAAAGCAGATTCTGTGTATTCCATCCTAACTAGTTGGTATTGTCCGCACGCAAGTTTAGGTATTGAAGGGCATTTTGCAGCATCCTGTCAACTATGTAGACTTTGTTATAATAAGCTTGGAATCACAACGGTCAGTTCCCCCTTTGTTTCTTCTTTCTTCTTCTACCATGATCAATTTTATAACTTTTGGGAAGTTGGCGCCTACATCGCGTGCTTTATCTAACCTCCCACATTTACTTTCGATCCACAGCCAACCAGTTTTGGGTGTTTGAGGGAAACCTTTGTGAGCGGTATTGCCATTATTATGTTATCTTGTTGCCATAAACACGACCAGTTAACATAAACTGCAGACAAACATACACTGGAGATCAAAAATTATAGAACAATGAGCCAACTGATCCAGTGATCAACTGTGATGGACTTTTTGTAAGGATGAACTGCTACTGCCCTAGAACAGTTTTTCAAAAAAACAAAAACCAAAGTATGCAACATAAAAACACTGGCAAAAAGCATGATGCTCATAATTAAAGAACAACAATGACTGTAGCAAAAGAAAGATTAACCTAAATTTGTCAGAGCCGCTCGCTCCAGCCCAGTCTACTCCAAGGTTCTTCTTCTTTCTCCATCCTGTCGAATTACCATCAGCACATCTGCAGTGTATCACCTACTAGTTTAGACTTTTGTCATTGGTCTCCACTTCTGGGGGAGGCTGGTCAGGCCTGGTGGGGCGGGGGGGGAAGGTGGGGTGGGCGTGGGCTGGGCGGAACCACCTGAAATCTTGTCACTTCTCATACCTAGCATTATTGTGTCCAGAGCGTTCCTATTGGGTTTAGATCAGGAATCGGCTGAAGGGCCATTCATTGTTTATGGCGTTTTCAATGACCTTCTTTACCGGTTTTTCTGTGTGAAATAGGGCATTGTCCTGCATGAAAATTTATGGCTGATTGAGTGATAAATGCAAGGAAGATACCAGCAGGTATGTTTGAAGAGGTTCGATACATGCTTGAAAGCACTCCTGCCATGTTAGCTGTATGAGATGTCCAACACCTGATGTAATAAAACATTCCCCAAACTAGACACTCACACTTCCTCTACCACCCCGGTTCTCTGGACTCTTTTTACATAAACACTTTGGGTTCAGTCTTGTTCACAGTTTGTCGACAAATAGAATGGCCCTTATTTAACTAAAACAGTATGCAAAGTGCCTATGCGCAGTTTGCTTGCCTGCCTGCCAGATTCAGGACTTCTGGTGCCATTCCTGCACTGCTCTGATATGAGTGCACCATTTTTTCCGGGAGCGCCTTTAAAAACCGGGGCATGTACACACGTCTAATCGAACTTATTTGCATGACAAATGTACGTATGGGGATCCGACTGACACCATAACGCCATTTCCTGAGAAATCTATGTCTCATGAAGTAATGTTTCTCACTAAAATTAACTTTGGACCAATTCTCATCTGTCCACACAAAATGGTCCTCACAAAGGTTATGACAAGACAGTTCTTACCCTTTTTCAGTGCTCAAAGTGACTAATTCCAGCTACAAATCAGATATCAACTTCAACGTGCATTCTGTGATCTGACTTTCACTAATTTTTGATCTCCATTGTATAGCCCATGGCAACTTTACATCTCTATATCCTGGGCTCACAACCCACGAGCCTATGTGGCCAGCATCGCCAGGAATTTAAGATCTGCGCACGGAGTTCACCTCTGTAGTAAATTCCGCTCTTGAGTGTCCGGCCAGCATTATACATCTGCTCTGGTGGGTACCATTCTATCATACACCGGCCTGTGATTGTCCCCATAATTGTAGGTCTGTCCTTGGGGTTTCTCCCCCGTAATTATAGGTCTTCAATGGGGGGTCCAGTATTTATAGGTCTGCCCTGGGGGTTTTGCGTCTCGGATCGGTCTGCAGTATTATATGTCCTACTCCTACAGGAGGGGTCTCCAGATTATTATATCTGGTTGGTGGCAAGGGCATATTTAGAAGACTGTCTGTGGGACCCGTGTATTAGTTGGTATAGCAATGTTAGTATTTAGTCGCTTGGGGGATTTGTGAAGTACTGTTGTTGGAGCGCTTCATGGTTCTGCTGGCTACTCCAGAAGACTGGAGTAACTAGGAGACTCTTTGAAAAAGTCTCATGTTATGAATCTGGCATTGCACGGTATTGCACGGTGTTGCACTAGCAGTAGTTCTATGTTTACACCAGATTAAGGAACAGGTGTAAGTAGCCCTGTGAGACTTTTTAGCAGTGAAAAGTCTCAAAAACCTCAATGCAATTACTTTGAGACTTTTTGATGCCAAAAAAAGGAAAAATAAATAATCCCTTTATAGTTTAATACATTTACCCACATTTATCAAAAACAGTGCAAACTGCACTAGGTGAAGTGTGCAGAGTGCGCCAGATTCATGCACGATTTTCATGAATCTGGCGCTCCCTGCACTGCATCGGCAGAGTGCACCAACTTTTTTTTATACTGAAAACACAGACAAAAAAACTGGTGCAGGGGTTTTTAATAAATGTGGGCAAACATATCACTTATTAATAAATAAAGTTTCTCTGTATCAGTATAATCTTCCCTTGCAATTCTGTTCAATTTCCTATCTAGATAATTTACTTCAGTGAGCTCTGTGCTGACTTTCATCTTAGTGTCAAGTATGTATGGCTAGTGTAAGATCCCTGAAAATGAAACATTTCTCATCTTGAAATTACAAGTAGATCTGCCAATAATAAGAATTTCTAGTGTCCAATAATTAAAGTTTTTCTATAACTTCTACTCTATAACAGAAATATAAAAACTTCATATGATATTTAACTGAGTAATGTTATATAGTGCTGGTTATCTGAGGAAATAAATTGTATCGAGACACTGCATCGGAAAGGTCACTCAGGCTCAGTAGCACATAATACCATGCCTTTGGTGTCATTGAAATGGTCCCCTTTTAAAGTGGTCCATAGAGACCCCCCAAACACACCAAAATTGGAGTTCTCTGTGTTGTAGGAGCATAGATCAAAAGCAGTAGGAAAGCATACTGGGGGACAATTTTTTGGGTCGTTCGTGGCTTTCTTATGTACAATTTTTTTGGCACAGTTAATCGATTTGTCTCTAATTCTTTTGGGTGCATGCTATGCTACGGCATTTAGTAATGTTGAGTGCCTTATTTGACATACTGGGGGTCATTTACTAAGGGTCCGATTCACGCATTTTGGTCGGGTTTCCCATATTTTTCAGATTTGCGCCATTTCTCCCTGAATTGCCCCAGGATTTTGGCACACGCGATTGGATTGTGGTGCATTGGCGCCGGCTTTCACACAATGGAAATCGGGGGCGTGGCAGTCGAAAAACCCGATGGATTCGGCAAAAACGCAAAATTAAAAAAAAAAAGTGTTGCTTGACATGCGCTTACCTGCACCCAGGATAGGATCGTGAACTCCTGCGAACTCCGGCGGACTTCAGCACAGCAGTGACACCTGGTGGACATTGGGCGCACTACCTTAGTGAATCGCCGGAAGACCCGAATCCTCGACAGAGAATGCGCCGCTGGATCGCGACAGGACCAGGTAAGTAAATCTGCCCCAATGTATGGTTGTGCTGCAGGTGTTTGCACTGCATCTATCTTTATTTTGTGCCTAAAGAATCACAAAAAATAGTTGTAAAAGAAAACCTGCTCTGAGCTGGTGCACTTGGAAAAAAACACCCTTTTCATTACTGGATATAAAAAGGCCTGCACTTCCCAGTCATGGCCAAATGTTTTGAGAATGATACAAATGTTAATTTTTACAAAGTCTACTGCATCCGGTTTTTTTAATGGCAATCTGCATATTCTCCAGAATGTTATAAAGAGTGATCAGCTTAACAGCAATTATTGCCTAAAAACACATCCATGAATAAAGAATGGTACCAGAATGTCCTCCAAGAGCAACTTCTCCCAACCGTCCAAGAGCAGTTTGGTGATCAACAATGCCTTTTCCAGCACGATGGAGCATGGCTAAATGACTCAGGGAACAAAACATAGAGGTTTTGGGTCCATGGCCTGGAAACTTCCCATTGAGACTTTGTGGTCAACCATCAAGATACGGGTGGACAAACAAAAGCCAACAAATTGTGACAAAATGCAAGAATTGATTGTGCAAGAATGGACTGCTATCAGTCAGGATTTGGTCCAAAAGTTGATTGAGAGCTGCCAGGGAGAATTGCAGAGGTCCTGAAGAAGAAGTGCCAACACTGCAAATATTGACTTAACTGCATTAACTCATTCTAACTGTCAATAAAAGCTTTTGTTACTCATGCTATCAGTCAGGATTTGGTCCAAAAGTTGATTGAGAGCTGCCAGGGAGAATTGCAGAGGTCCTGAAGAAGAAGTGCCAACACTGCAAATATTGACTTAACTGCATTAACTCATTCTAACTGTCAATAAAAGCTTTTGTTACTCATAATATGATTGCACTTGTATTTCAGTATGTGATAAAAACATCTGACAAACACACATAATAACCAGAGGGCAACAGATCATGTGAAAATATAATATTTGTGTCATTCTCAAAACTTTTGGCCATGACTGTAACTACTTCATCATTTTCTGTGGAATGTCATCTTTTTGAGTGGGATTGTTGTCAATCTTAATGTGCACATCTAAACTACATTATATAGACTGTGGATGCTTGTCCTGAAGAAAGAACAACAATAAAAAGATATTTACAGCCACATAAGGGATTGTTAGTGTATGTGACATGAACATCAATAGTTGATCAGAGATAAGTCAAATCTAGGCCACCACAGCATCAATTATTCTGTGCTATGTAAAATAAAGCAGACACCAGCCCTCCAGGACAAGGGTCGTAGGAGCATGCATGACAAGCCCTCAGCCTTTTCATACGAACGTAACAACGCTGCACCCTATATGTACCATGTTCGTCATTAAAAAATTAAGAGACAAAATAAGAAGTGAAAAGTTTATAGGAAGAAATGACCACAAAATAAGAAGTGAAAAGTTTATAGGAAGAAATGACCCTCATAATTAGACAAAGATAAATGTATCACTATTCAGATATAATCAGATGTAAACTTATATTTGTCTTAAATTAGTTGCAATTTTGATTTATGCAGCAAAATGTGAGATAAGAGGTGCTTGCAGCCTCACAAATCAGGGACCTGCTAGTAGCATCTGTGATCATTTCCTAATTTTAAACATAAAAATAAACAAAAAGTGTTACATTTGAAAATGTCTGAATGAATAATATCCTAAGATATATATCCACTATGGTAACAAAATCCCCCACACACTTTATTTCTACTTCCTCCACCCAAAAAATTAAAAGGTGATTAGTAATTCATACGTCCTTGTAGAAAGGTTTGTAAAAAGTTCTTTGGTGTATGCCAGCTTATAGAAAATAA